>BRDA01013329.1:0-22590 GCA_036984385.1 Crenuchus spilurus | reverse complement strand
GTGCTTCTAATTTAGAATAATAAGTGGAGTGGAGGTGGACTTTTTAGAGGCGGACTAACAGGTCTTTGAAGGCCAGAATGTTTGGTGATTGGCAGGTATTGAAATACTTATTTGCAGTAGTAACACAAAAAAATGATAAAAAAAAATCATACATTGTGATTTCCTGATTTTTTTCTTTTAGATTATGTCTCTCACAGTGGACATGCACCTAAGAAGAACATTTCAGACCCCTCCATGATTTCTAAGTTGGAGAACTTGCAAATTCGCAGGGTGTTCAAATACTTATTTTCCTCACTGTATATATATATAGTTTGACATCAAAGAAAATTGAAAACATTCAGGAATGAAGACTTGTGAATGTCATTAATATGACTTATAAATTAATAAGCCGAATCATTTTAAGGCAATTGTAACTACGTTTGTTTAATTACAAGGAAATAGTGCATCCAAATAAACACTAATAACCAGTAAATACCACCTAAAATGGGAAAAAAAATGTCTTTGGTGACTGATTATGTAATACATCTAATATTAAAATAGACTTTTGAGACTTATATATGTCCTAATATGGTAGAAAAAATCAAACAAGTGTATATGTGTGTCTGTGTGTAACATAGTTATTTTATATAAGAGGAGATAAATGGACCCCAAGGTGTTGCTTGGTTGTAAAATGCTTGTGTCAGCACCTCATGTACTCCCACGTTAGATGCCTTCTGTGAGTAAACGATTTCCAAGACCACTTCACCAACTCTATTTCCATAGCCTGTTCCTTTCTTGACACTCTGATAATGGTGAAAAGTGAGAATTGAAATGCTGATTCAGTCAGAGATGAAAAAAAAATAAATCAAATAAAATCTATGGCTGAATAAGCACATACTGTACGAGCACAGCAAGTAATAACAAAATGACAATAGAATCATATAAGTGGACACTACAATGTGAATCCCTGTTTTAATGAATTTTTTCTTCTTTCCTCCCTGCATCACATGCCAGGCGTGGATATGGCAGAGAGGTATGTCCTTTTTCTGTTTGTTAACTGGTGTGAAATGCTTTATTTATTTGGAGACTGCTCATATTTATTCATGTAAGGTAGGAAAGCTCCTTGTTCCTCATCACTCTAATCTGCCAATAGTGCCTGCGGGAGAATTAGAGTGGAATCTCAATGAGATGGAGCGAGAGATAGAAAAAGCCTGCCATTACCTCCATTTTACACCCTGCTAGAGATATGAGGACAGTGTTTTTATTGAAAAGTCTTATCTAATCTCTGCCAAGTGACAGCTTCCATACCTTAACATTATTTCCTGGAGATAGCTACGATACAGGAAGGAGATATATGGAGGCGTTACGTCAGTGCTTGAGTCAGCTCTTATAAACTCTGCATACTTCTGCCGAAATTGACCTTTTCTTCCTCATTCAACTTTAACATTTGTTTTCTTCTAATGTCAACTTATTAAGCCAGTAGATTCTCCACTCCACTGTGCTGTTCTTCATTTCCCTGCAGGAGCTTTTCCCTGACTTGCTTTCCCCTCTATCCTACTGTACCTCCTCACTGTAGCCTTTAACCTGCTTTGGTTATCCCTCGTTTTTTCGTTCCTCACTTCATGTCACATCTTAACCCTTAGAAGTCACAGTCATTGCTGGTTTTAATGAAAGCCTGGTTTAATTACTTCTCAGTCATCACTCATAGAAAGAAGCAGACATTGTGTCAAGAATTTGAAACTTCCAGTCAAAGCCACATTTGTGATTGGTAATGGAAGAGCAGATATTCCATTATTATTTAAATTTGAATCTATTGCTTCGTGCAAAGAAAAAAGTTTTTTAAAATACTTTTCATTGGTTGAAACCAAAGCAAACTGATTAAATTGAGAAATGAAGACTTGAGAATGTCAATACAGAAGTTGAATGTGTGTCATATGTAACACATATATATCTAATCTTGTGTAATTACACTGAAATGAAAAATCCAAATGACAGTAATGTGGACTTCAAAGGGTTAATGCACAGTCCTCACTCTTCGTCTTCTGTGTTCTCTTCACGTTTATGATCGTCTTATGTCTTCTCACTCGTCTTCTCTTGATCTGGTCATATTTTTTTTCTTTTTCCCTCCCTTTATCCCTCTATTTTCTCTTTATCTATCCCTTCTCTCTCGCTCCCTGTGTTTCTCTGCTAGCAACAGCAGCTGCTGAGGCCGTCTTTGCTCAGGCCTGAGGTAGAGTCTTTATTTTCCTCTGATGCCTCTTTCTGCATGTAAAACTAACGTCTCCATGTTCTCCTACTGCTCATCCTCTTTTCTGTAAGTAGCTTCTGTACAACAGCTAGATTGTAAGAACACTATGTTGTAACCTCATGCAATCTCTTCACTTAGTTCACATTTTTGTTCCACATTGTATTGCATGCAGATGCCATATTGTGTGTGTTTGAAATCACTTGTTATAATGTTCTCATTTAAAATGACCTAGATTAGGGATGTAGGGATCATCCTAGAGAACCAGCACAGTTCAGTGATTTCTCTGCTCAATTCCTCTCTTAGATGGTCATATCAGAATATTATGACCACTCCTGGTTTCACTCTGGGATATCACAGATGCCGTGTGAAATGATCCCTGACACTTTCCTTGTTGCTCCTGTGCTCATTAAAGAGGTTTACTTGTCCATTGTGGCACATTGTACCACTTGCTGTACCATTCTCCCCTCTTGCACCAATTGCCCACTGGGCACTAGCATTTGGAGGCTCAATGTACAAATCTTCAAAGTCCATTCTCAGTACACCTTCACTTTTGGACATCAGTTAAATCACATCCTTTGCTCATGATGACTGTTTTGCACTCTGCTACAGCTGACTGGTGTGCTTACTTATTTATACATGTAGCAAACCCTGTCTCATGGCACATGTGACTTCCTGGCCAAGCAGGTTAGA
This sequence comes from Crenuchus spilurus, assembly GCA_036984385.1. Lineage (NCBI taxonomy): Eukaryota > Metazoa > Chordata > Actinopteri > Characiformes > Crenuchidae > Crenuchus > Crenuchus spilurus. The sequence goes on along the minus strand of BRDA01013329.1, from coordinate 19,673 downwards.
AGGATAGGAAAAGCAGCAGAAGACAGATTATAGAAGCAACCGATGCTGAAATGAACAAACCAGACAGAACAAATGACTGAATGTATAAGCTTTAAAAAGATTCGATAGCTTGAGAAAATTAGTAGGTATTTAAATTGGATTTTAAAGTGTCTATTATTGGGGATGTCTTTATGAACAAAAAGTGGCTGTTCCAAACTCTTGGAGCAGCCACAGAACAAGCCTGGTCAATTTTAGACCTCTGCAGCGAGTATAAGTCAAAACCATCTGATTAGAAGGTGGTAGAGTTTGAGAAGAGGAATGAGTTCTGTTGAGGTCAGAGCTACAACTTGGAACTAAGCCATGTAGGGCTTTAAAGTCAAATAGCAAAGCTTTAAACTCAATTACTGCAGCATATCAGGTTCAATTCATTTGTTCATTAATTGCCACATTTATTAGGTTTGTTGAGCAGGGATATCATCAAATTGTACTATGCAAAATTGGAAGATCCTCAACCTACGTAATGTAGAATCAGATTATTCATTAGTTACATTTTATGCATAAACTAGTATTTTAAAAGGCTTTATTCAGTTTGGGCAGCAGGAATTTATTAAATGTTACAAAAGCTAATCTATATACTATATAACGTTATCTTCATGGACATATTTAATATTTTGTGCAAATTATCTGCCTTGAGATTTGGTTAATATTTTTTTTTTTATGTGAGACATTCTCTATATTATTTTAATTCTATTTTTAATGTTAATTCTAAATGCTATTTAGTAGGGTTGAGATGAGTATCCGGTACAGATAAAGCATTTGTGACGAATATGATCACGATACGAGTAAAACTCGTCAATAAAACGAGTAAAACTCGTCAACTTCACAATCTGTGATTGGCCAGTCACACAGAGCGCCCGCCCCTCCCTACAACAGACGCCTCTGTGTGAGAGTAGAGCACTATTGTTTAACTTTGTGTGGAAAAAATGGCAAGAATGTTAAGTAGTAAAAATAAATAATTGAAAGAAAAAAATCAGTTTGATCATAAATTTAAAAATAAAAAAATTTAAAAAGGAAGTTGTGTAGAGTATGACAACTCTTGTTCATGAATAGTAAATAGTTCTTACTTTTGTTATCAAAAACATTGATTTGAATCTCAATGTTGAAGCTGTTCTGTAAATACCTTTCAAATAAACAACACAAATAGCAACTTCTGATCAATCCATATCAATTTCAGACTTAAAATAATGTACAGATTTAAGCCACACCCACTTCCTGTTAATCAACGGCCAATTCTGGTTTAGGCCCCGCCCACCCAGAGTACAGATACAGATAATTTAGATGGTTGAACAGAAACAGATACAGATAGTGGTGTACTCGCTCATCCCTACTATTTAGCTTTTTTCAAATGAAAAGAGTTTCAAATGAACCAAACCAAAGTTTTATAGATATCTGAAATATTAGCTGACTTTATGTTACCTAAAGCAGTGATTCCAAATATATTTTCTCCATATTATTTTTTGAAGGATAGTTTCATTATGTATCCTGTTCGTTAATGTTAATTAGCTTTTGTTATGTCAGTCTTGCCGCTCATTGTTTTTTTACAGTGTTTGATTCTGCCTTGTTGGAATATTGAAGGTGATTCTTACTTTTGCTCTTGACTCAGGCACTCTCTATGGAATCGGGTATTGACCCAGGGCAAGACTACTATGCACAAGACTACTATAGCTATGAAGGGTAAGTTCATTGCAATATATTGGCCTGCATCCATTGACTATAAAGTGGTTCTGATATATGTATTGTGAGAACTGTGCTTATATGTGTGGTACAGTGACCAGATTACAGGAATTTGAAGCTCTCTGTGGAATTCTACGCAGCTGTTTGATCATCAAAGCTAATCTCTTGAGATGTGGACTCAGCTCAGGGAAAATCAAATTCCCATCATTAAAGTTGAGCTACATATGGAAGTGTAGCCCATTAACTCATAATTCTGGTTTGGCTCGCTGTGCATTAAACAAGTGTAGCCTCTTGAGTAGTGCTCTCTGCATCACCAGCTGTTGCAAAGCCAAAGGGGGCAGCGAGCAGCTATTGCAGTGACAGCCCTGCCAACTAATTACCTACAGTTTCACATGGTTGTTGATGTCTGCTGGGCCACCATGAGGGAGAGAAATTATAGTTTGTAATGACCCAGTGCTCCCTAGACTGCTTTGTGCTGAAATGAAAATGCTTGTTGCAGTTCACAGTTGAAGGCTGGTGGGCTTCGGTTCAGTAATTCAAGCAGGAAATTCATTTTAATTCATGTGAACTTTTTAGAACAATGCAGTGAAAATGGAACTGGCCAGAACTTGGACCACTCTAGTGTGCCTGTGCCTGTGTGGGCCTTTTGTTGGAGTATATATTTTTATCTAAAAAATTTAAATTCTTTCATACAAACATGATTTTAAAATGTGTCCATATCCTTGTTTGCATTTCTTTCTTTTTCTAAAATGTATGCATTTTTTTTTCTTTTACCCTGAATGTGCTCTCTCAGCCAGTACATCTGCATCCTTAGACAAATCTGCTTTAATCAAAGTAATACAAATAAGTGAAAGACAGATTGACCACTGTGCTTGCACACAGAGGAATCTGACATCTACATTTAGCCCATCTGTGAAGTGAAACACAAATGTTAGTGAACACACTAGGGAGAATTGAACACACTAGACTGAAGCAGTGAGAAGCCCTATCTGTGGTACCTGGGGAGCAGTTGTGGGTTACTATGCCTTCCAGTCATAATGCTGGTTCCTTAACAACAAGCCCATGGCTACCCAGTTTGACTTAAACTCAACTCAACTATTTATACTCATCTACACTTGAAAGATTAAAGGGAGAAGCTTAACTTGATGAAGAACCCTGTAGGTTCTTCAGACCATTAATAGCACTTTTCCACTGACACGGAACTGGCACCGTTCTGGTTCACGAACCTAATTTTGAACCGTTCGGCGCATTTCCACCAACAAAAATAGCGCCCCTGCAGCGGGAACCAAAAAATACTTGTTTTTTCAGTGTGAACCAAATGCGCCTGTGCACTGAGGTGACTCGTAGCGTACAGTGGTCCACTGAAGAAACTCAGTTTTTGTTATCTATTTGGTGTTATAAAAGTGCTATAAATGTTCTTCACATGCACACATCTCATTTACATAAAAAAATCTTTTAGGCATAAACTTTTAAAAAAGTCCTTTAGGAACCAAAAATGGTATAAATATCTATAGCATTGCTCAAAGAACCCTTTGTGGAGCCTTTTTAAAAAGAATCATGGTGTCATATGAAATCAGAAACCTTCCTATCTACTGGAGCTTTTCATTTCTGAGTGTTTTAAGCTACCAGTTATATATTTTGCTTCAAATAAAATAAAAAAATAAAAAATAGAATAAGCTTTTTTTTGGAAAACAAAACATTGAAAAAAAGGTTTTTTTGGTTGCAAACCTTTACTACTGTTTAAGTCTCAAACAAACAGAACTGAGCACTCGGAAAGTGTTTGTCCTGAAGAGCAACCACAAATTTGAGTTGTAAGATGAACTGATAAAGTCTTTCAGTGCTGTGCAGCCTGAGAAAAATTGCAACATTTTTGCGAAATATTTAGTGTTCAGCAGTAAATTGTAAGCATGTTTTATTTATATTTATAAGTCATAACCATATTTGGAATTTATATTTATTTACATTTGTATGTGTAGTCACTGAATTGTTGCTGTGTTGCTGGATTGCACAGCAGACTTTTAATCAGTATAATGAACCATGACAACTGAGAAACGTTTGCATGCTAAAATGCCTCTTTGTCTGGAGAATTCTCATATTTGGTTCTTCATAGAACCTTTTTAAAAAGCTTCCGTGTAACACCAAAAGAATGATGTTATACATCAAAGAGCATGCTATTTGTAGAAGATTAGAAGATGCTATTTTTGACCCCAAACATGTCTTAAGTAAATTACATACAGAGGTAAAATAGTAATTGTGTAAACAAACTTTGGTGTATTTTTTTTCCTTACCGGACAATAATGAAATTCTAAAATAATGTTCACAGTTCGTCATTTTCAGTCATGAGAGCCACTCAGAGAATGGCCCAGATAGCACAGGAAAGTGTAAATGGGAGAATCAGAGTTTGTGTATTAGGCCCCGCTCCCTCTGTTCTTTTCTATCTCTTTTCCACCCATCTGTAATTCCTCATCCTTTATGTTTACCCTCTACCCTCCCTTCAAATACGTTCAATTACGCAGGCTTGAACAGGGCACCTGAGCCCATGTTGATATCCATCCCTCAGAGAGAGAGAAACAGAGAGACTGACTTGGCTAACAGTTTGAAAGCTGAGAAGAGTTTTCTGAGAACACACAACAACAAAAGAGCATCTCATGATGTACAAACACAGCAAGAAGGTGGCAGACAGAAAAACCAACGAGAGCGAGAGAGTGGGAGACTGGTGCTTATAGTAGCCCATATGGTGAATGGGAGAGAACTGGGCAGCTTCACCATTAGAACAGATGCTGAGCAAATGTTGTGTACTGAAGTGCATGTTTAAGGTTTAGCTTCAACCGCTCTAGGGAGATGTGTGGATACTCTGACAAGATGAAAGGCTTAAGGCGCCATCAGCATCCCACATCTTTCCTTCGTTAAGCCAGGTGGATTCATTAGGATCTGAACCTCTATCACTAGCAGGCATTTCAGGACCTGAGAATCTACTGTTTCTCTCTGCACTTAATCTCCCTTTGGCTTCTCCCATTACCTAGCCCTAAGTAATTAGTTTAATGCATACGCTATATTTGTGCAATAAAAGTGGCACAGATGGAATCTGATGGCCACCGAGGTGCTCTGAGACTAAGCTCTCGTAGCCATACCACCTATAATACACTTTAATCTCACTACCCTTGTACACGTGTTTTAATACTGCTTGATCCAGCAGTAGGCATATGATCTGATAATCTGAACATAGTATATACAGTGGCATGTTGTAAAAATCTGTACAACTCCATTGAAATATAAACAGAAATATTTTAGGGTGGAAAAATAAAAATGAAAAAATAAAAATGTGGTTGCATAAATATGGACACCCTTAAACTAATGCTTTGTTAAAATGCCCTTTGAATTTGTGACAAGATTCTGACTTTTTGGGTAGCAGTCTATCAGCAATCTTTGCCCACTCATTCTTAGATAAGTGCTCCAAATCTGTCAGATAGTGAGGCCATCTCCTGTGTACATCCCTCTTCAGGTCAATCCACAGATTTTCAATTGGATTCAGGTCTGGGCTCTTGCTCGGCTATTCCAAAACTGTTATCATCTTCTGCTGAAGCCATTATTTTGTCAATGTGGAGGTTTGCTTTGGGTTGTTGTGCTGAAATTGGAAATTCCTCTTCATCTTTAGCATTTTAGCAGAGGTCTGGAGGTTTTATGTAAAAATTGACTGATATTTGGAATTGTTCATAATCCCTTCCACCTTGACTGAAGTCCCAGTTCCAGCTGCAGACAAACAGCCCCAAAGCAGAAATCTGCCTCCACCATGCTTCACTGTGGGTGTGGTGTTGTTTTGGTGATGCACTGTGTTGACTTTGTACCAAACATACCTTTTGAAATTGTGGCCAAAATGTTCAAAGTTGGTCTCATCAAACAATGATGTTTTCCCACATGATTTCAGGAAAACGTAACGGAGCTTGGATGTTTTTCTAGCCACCACACAGCCCAGACATATGAAGATTATATGATATTGTTGTCACACAACAATAGATATTAGATATTTTGAAGGGTCATCTATAGCCATATAGAAATTAGCCATATATATATATATATATATATGGCTAATTTGATCATAAAATGCATTGAAATGATTCTAAAGTATTACATTTACAGCAGAAATGCTGATATGACTGCAAGTTAAAATACTATTAAAGAAAACCACCTTTTCTTGACTGAAAATGAAAAAGGCACTTTTGCCAGATAATAGATCTGTGAAGCTTGAGCTTTCACAGTGACCCAGACTAGCCAAGATCCATGGCTATTTAGAGAGCAAGAGCGTCTTTAATGGGACTTAAGCTTTTAAGCCCTGGATCAGTGGCTCCGTCTGTTGCCAAGGGTGACCTCATATAGGCAGAAGGGGTGCAAATGCACAGGATGATAACTTGGTTGACCTGACTTTTTGAATCCACTTTTTTAAAGTCTTCAACAAACTTATGCAGTAGGAAGTTCAAGAATGCTGATTACTGAGAACCTAAGGTCTAAAATCAAATTTCTTTTATATTATTCAATTTAATGTAATGCAGTTTAGACTTTATTGATTTTGAGGTTCATATGGTTGCTTACTATCCTCTGATGTTCCCTCTTAAAGGTATGATGCATATCCTCCATATGGGAGCCGCAGGAGGTTGATATCACCCATGTATGATGAATATGGGGAGGCCATGGAGGATGATGGCTACTACTACGGTTCCTATGGCCAAGAGGTAAAATTGCAGGTTTTTTTATAGCTAGTAGATCAAAGAGGTAAGAAAATGGGCTAATGCTAATTGAATTCAGTGTAAATGTCAGCTTTATGAATTGATTTTTTATAATGTAAACTGCACAAAATGTGTCATGTTAAGGTCTCAGCAAGCCCCATGATGTTACATTACGAAGAAAAGCTTTGCTTGTGCAGGTCGAGGCTTTAATGTATATGAGAATTTGAATGATTCTAATGCTGATGAAATCATTTCAAAGGAAAATATCTCACTACAGGGTCGGGGCAGAGGGAGAGGTGGGCGAGGGCGAGGGCGTGGGCGTGGTAAGCGTGTAGGCTTCAGAGACTTCCCTCCAGAAGATGAAATTGAAGCAGCAGAGCCAGAAGGTCCTCCTGAAATTGAAGCAGAGCCTGAACCAGAAGAGTCCACAGCTGCAAGGAAGCTGAAATCTGTCATGAAACTCAGTAAGCTGCTTGCTGCAGGGAAAAAAGTGGAGCAGGTTCACACCTCACCTTGGAAGAAGGCCAGGATCTTCCCGATGATGTTTAGAAAGGGCAAGAAGGACAAAGACTATGCCAAGCTTACATCTGCACGCCGTATTGGCAGTCAAGAGAGCCTGACAGGTGGAGCAAGCCCAACTGGCTCTGTTGATGGAAGCTTGTCCTCAGCTAGAGCTCGACTAGGGAAAGTCCTGAAACGAATCAATATAGGCAGGAAACTACAAATCAGACGGAAGTCCCTGAGCAGTATCAGTCGAAGCTCTGCCAGTGAGAAGGATGAATCTGCAGAGTCTGAGAGGGAAGAGAGAAAATCCAAAGTCTCTATTAGTGTCAGTGAGCCTGAAGCTAGCGGATCCGAAGCAGAGAGCAAGAAGAAGGGGTCTGAAGAGGATGAATCTTCAGAAAGGAGTAGCGTTGCAGCCTCCTCTGAAGACAAGGATTATCTTAAGGTAGACCTAGACAGAGATGATGCTAACGAAAGCACAGTTGACTCTGAGTCAGAGCCAGAAGAACCAGAGGAATCTGATGAAGAAAGCAAATCAAAGTCAGGAACAGAGAAATCTGGAACTGAGAAAGAGTCAGATTCAGAAAAAGCATCAGGAACCGAGAAGGAGTCAGGCTCAGAGGAAGAATCAGGCTCAGAAGAGGAGTCTGCATCAGAAAAAACCTCTGGAACAGAAAAAGAATCTGGAACTGAGAAATCAGGAACTGAAGAGGAGTCCAGTGCAGAGAGGAGCTCTGCCACTGAAAAAGATTCTGAGGAAGAATCAGATGAAGATGAAGAGAAGAGTTCTGAATCAAAAGAGTCTGAAGCTTCAGGCTCTGGATCAGAGGTATCTAGTGCTCGTTCGTCCATGAAATCATCACGCACTGAAGCCAGTGAAAGTTCTTCACGCCGATCAAGTGCACGAAGCAGTGCTAGTGGCAGTGCCTCTGGTTCTGCAAGATCGAGCGGTAGTGCCTCAGAGAGTGCCAGCATCTCTGGTGGCAGCTCTATGGGCTCTCAGGCATCAACTCGGTCTTCTATGAGATCCTCACAAAAGTCCATGTCTGGAAGCATGGGCAGCAGTGAAATGGAGTCAGGAAGTTCTAGATCTGAAGAAGTGTCTGGCTCAGAAGATGCTGGATCAGATGCTGTTTCAATGAGTGGCAGTGAGAGAAGTTCCACTAGCTCTCGATCAACAGGGGGAAGTTATCGCTCTCGCAAATCTGTCATCACACGTTCCTCCCAAGATACCATAGATGAGGAGAGTGAGGAGGAGGGATCAGAAGAGGAGGAGGATGAAGAGGAGGCAGAAGAGAGTCGAGAGTCTTCGGGTGAATTGAGCGATGGAGCAGTGTCACAAAGGTCAAGTGCTTCAGCCTCTGGAAGTGGAGGAGCTCCAAGCCCTTATGCAGGCACACCTTATGGCACTGAAAGCAGCGTGACCGAAAGTTCAGATGAGGCATTTGGAGGGCTTTCACCCATCACTGAGGTGGATGAAGATGCTTTAACATCTGGAAGTGGCTCAGCATCAGGGGCCCCAGGAACTTCAGATGCGGAATCAGAATCAGGAAGTTCCACAGCTTTCTAAGAGGGAAGAAGAGAGCAAATGAAAATTTTAAAGTAAGACTGGATTGAAGTTGACGTGCAGTAATTTCTTTTCTTCTCTGCCAGCATCTTCTTCCTCCCATTCTCATGTGCTTTTGAGTGAACTATTGCCAGTGCTGCATGAACCTGCAAGATATTTCAAACTTTCTCTACTTCTGATGTGCATTGATGATATTTCTCCTTTAGAACAGGAAAAAAGTCCCTTTTCTTCACTTTCTAGATGCCCCCTAGATATTTCTTTGTTCTACCTCTTTTGACCTTTAGAATTATTTCTGAATTTTTTTTTCTAAAGGTCAATATTGTTTTCAAATATGGCAAAACCTGTAGCTCTGCACTTTGAATTGTAATTATTTGTGCTCTTACTTTATGCATATTTTCTCTTTTCTCTGACGCTCAGGCTGGCAGGAAGAAGCGAATCAAATTAGTTGTGGAGGGGGAAGGCGAGGGGGAGTCGACAACTACAGGAGATGACAGCGGCCCAGACGTTCAGCGAACCCGTCTGCCTAATGTCAGTAGCCACAGCAACATTAATGGCTCAGTGTACCTGGCCCAGAATGGTACTATTATCAGAACCCGGCGGCCACCTTACCTTAATAACTTAAAACTTGGCTCGCCTGGGCGACTAGGCAAACAGTTCAAGAAACTGGAAAAACTAGGAGTTACACATGAGGAGAATTTACCTTTAAATACTACAGTGGATAATGGGCCTGTTGTAGGATCCACTGCCATGCTTTCATCTGTGGCTGACAGCAATCTGAACACCAGGTCCTCTAGTGGCTCCTTAGGGTCCAGTATAATAGGCCCAGATAGAATAGGACCAAAGTCCAATATTGTTAAAGCCCGTTTGGACCAAAACCATGGGCACTGTGGGCAGGAGCAAGAGTCATCTGTGGACAATGAGGAGATCAAAGAGACTTTTGAATCTCCAAGTGACCACACACTGTCAGATGAGGAGGAGCTATGGATGGGACCCTGGAATAATCTTCATATACCAATGACAAAACTCTGATATTTTTGGTTGTGTTCTCTTTGTTTTTTTTTTATCATTCCTTTTTTTCAAAGCCTAAAATCAGTTTCCTATTTATATGCACCAGTCACCAACCAAGGCCGACCAAGAATTGTCACCATACTTCTGGAGTCTTTCTTAGCAAAGGATATGATTGTATTAAGTTATACTTGATATTTCAGTGTCAGGCAAATTGTCGTGGATGACAGGGCTGTTATGTCTAATGGCATGCATTGGTTGAAAGCAATGTCAACAAAATGTGTCATGGATAGCTGGTATGATGTTTCAAAAAATCTCCAAAAGAGCTTCATATATATATATATATTTTTTTTTTTTTTTTTTTTTTTTTTTTTACAAAAAAATCAACAAATATTAAGAAAATGTAGCTTACTGTATTTAGGCAGTGATTTTTTTATGCCTGAGTTTTGAAGAGTTTGTACACAATTTAGCTCCTGTCAGACAACTGAACCTTTTAAAAAAATCTGTAAATGAGCAGTGCAAACTGGCATCCTCCCAATATTATTGTTCCTTATGTGTTTTGAATTTGATGGGTTTTTTACACCCTGAAATTATAAATGGCTGTGATAGCCTTGATATTTTAAAGAAAAGAAAAAAAGAACACAGAGATATCTATATATATTGTATATATATATATACAATATAAATGTGTATTTTCATAACTTTAATTGCATATGTTGCATACAGAGAACATTTTCTTTATTGGGAATTAATTAAATCAGAGTAATTTATCTTGTATACTCATTTATCATGTTTTCCTCTCTGAAGTGATGAAGGTCGATTTTATTATTATTAGTATTATTAGAATGGTATCTATGTAATGAATACATATTTGTTAATAAATTGGAAATACTCTTATTTCGGGGCTAAGATTAACAGTTGGGTGTATGAATGTCCATGATAAGGTACACCATATGAAGCTTGTTTTGCTCCTTGACAGCTTCCTATTTATCATACAATGCCTTTGAATTAGTATGTTTTGAGAAAAAGGTTAAAGTGTATGGAGCGCTGTCTTTTTCTAGGAAATCCATTCTTGCAGATGAGTCACTCAAGCAGCATATCATTATCTTTCAGCGCAATCTCCATCTGTCCATCAAAAGCTGATTGCTCTTTCAGATATGAATGTTTGTCCATCCAAACTGTGATGGCAGCCCTGAGAAAATGGAAAGGCAAGACATTAAACTCTTCCTGATGAAGATGGAGAGATTTTCACAGGAACAACTCATCACCAAAATTGCTTCTGTCTACCTCTCAGTGGGACCAAAGCTACATTTACTTCTCCATTATCCCTGATAGTCTTCAAGATTACATATGCTTAAAGTTTTTGTATTGCGTGCCAAATTCTGACCCTGGTGAAAATACTTGTTTTAGATTACATTGTGTTAGCATTTCATACCAGCCTGCCTTTTCCTGTAAATTTGACTTATTATAATCTAGTCAGTTAATTCTGTGTATTAGAATATAAAAATGTGATATTTCTCATCTTTCTTGTATTTACACTCACTGACCATATAGGTGCACTGTACAGTCTGTAGTCCATCTGTTTCTCTGTATACTTTCTTAGACCCCTGCTGTGTCTGATCCACTAATACCAGCGCAACACACACTAACACACCACCACCATGTCAGTGGTGCAGTGCTGAGAATGATCCACCACCCAAATTATAGCTGTAGGGGTCCTGATCAGGGTGAAAAGAGGTTAACAAAATATACAACGAAACAGATGAACTGCAGTCTGTAATTGTAGAACTACAAAGTTAATGTATATAATCTGTAGAGCTGATAAACTGGACAATGAAAGTAGATACAAGGAGGATGTGTTAATGTTATGGCAGACAGGTATAAATATAATTGGCATATAACAGACTATGCAAATTAAAACATTTTTAATTCATACTCTTCTATAATTTAGTTTATGTGTAAAGCCTAATCAGAGAATAATGAGCAAACAAGTTTAATGTGTTTTGGAATGAAAGCTGTCAAATACAGGATCTCTTGATGCATTATTCTAAACTATTTACAGTAAGTTTACCCACCACTAGGTGGCAGCCTTATCTTATAGGAGGAAATTGAGAGGGTTTTACCTCATATTTACCTTAGTCTTTGGTCAGGACATCATTTCATATCTTTACTCACTGTCTGCTTGGTTTTAATTTTTTAGGACCAAACTTACTGTTGGGTAACACTCTAGACTATTATATGCCCTCATGAACTGCTATACTGGTTTGAATCTTTGGTGGGTTTTTTTACATATATATTTAATATAACAGATGTAAGCAGACCCAGTGCCAGAACCAAAACATATCTCACTCAAGCTCTTAATCTGATAAAGACAAGACAGACAACAGTATGCATGCACTAATTCAGCCAGTGGTTCAGGACAACAGAATAACATCATATAGTTATCACAAATATGTAATAATATGTGATTTAAACAAACAATCACAGGCACTTAAAATTGCAGTGAATTTTTTTTTTTTACCGTTTTCTGATATTCATGATCATGATGATATCAAAGCATGCATCAGCTGAAATCTGATTACTGTATTTAATATTTATAGTGTATACTGACAGCATATAATAATGAATATATGCAAGACAATATGACACAAATCCTGCACTTAATCATTGGGGTTACACCTAGAGCCTAGCCAATTTCCATTCAACTGTAAACTCAGCAGTGAGATGTGACTTCCCAGACCCAGTCTCCGCCAAACATACATTATAGACCTATCATTTAAACAACCTTATAACCATCCATCCACATCAGCCTCCCCAGTGACTCAGACCATACCTAGTCCAACTGGCACAGTTAATGCATGCTCAGTGCACACTACAAAAACAACCGTACAAATGACACACCCACACTCCATCAATAAAGTGACCCCTAATGCCAGGCCTGGCTATATTGCAGATTGGTAAATCTTTTAATAAGCCTTATTAATTAGCATGACCAGTAAGTGAATAGTAGTTTCTATCCTCTGTAAACTACTAACTAAAGTGGACAAACAAATGTGTCATTCAGTACATATTTATCCACAAGTACCATCATGACTTTTCCTCAGAGCTGCTTTAAGTCAGCTGTGCACTTGACTCTTGCCTAATGTTTTGTCTCAATTCTTATTAGATGCTTGTGTGTAAACAGGCAAGATTGTAAATGTATGTGTGTATATAACTGGTTGTGTTTTCCTGCGAGCTGTGTTTGTGTTGGTGACTGTGTGTCTCGAAGATGTTGCAACATCACATTCCTGCAGTCTCAGTGGATAAAGAACATCTTCCTCACTCTCCTGCTGATACAGTGATGACAGGGACTCAAGAAGAAATTAGGGGGTGTGTCTCATCTACTTTAGGGAGTGTTTTTGTCCTTAGGTACCTGTACCACACACACACACACACACACACACACACACATCAACAATGTAATGAAAGTTTTCTTGTGAGTGTGATGATGACTAATTTATTTTCAGACTAGCATTGCGCATCACTCGCAGGCATCTATCAGAAGAGCTGATAACAGGCGTTGGAGGAAGCAGCTGGTTTACACGCTCAGACTGTGTGTGGTTTGAGCTCTGCTGTAATGTGCTCCTGGAGCGATGGGTTCATAGCTCGGGCCTTTTGATCAGGGCTAGATGAGCCTTGACTGAGTGGTCTCAAGTGCAGACTATAGTTTAAACAGCAGCTTGCAGAACTACCATTACTGCTGAATGAGATGACTTATTATTATAATTACCCAAGATTATATGATTAGCCTCCAAGTGTCAAAGTGCTGGCTCTGAGGACACACTCAGGTGCGTGTGTGTGTGTGTTCTGCAGAAGTGTGAACGTGTTTGTACTGTGCGTGTGTGTTTGTGTGTTGGTGGTGCTTGGATGGGCGTGGACGGGTCGTCGTGTCTAAATGATATCCTTGCTAAGGCCCGTGACAGACAGACAGACATAAATGCAGCTTGTGAGGTGGTGAGGGATAATTGTGCGGTTAAAATGTTGAAAACTAATTTTCGCGCTGTGGGACAACCACGGTGAGTGAAGAAAAAGGCAGTTTTAGTTTCAGACACGCTCTCTCTAGCCTCAGGACAGACAGCAGCTGTCAGCCTCTTTCTCACATGTCCTATTTGTTTTCATCTGTCAGACACAGCCTTCCCCAAGCAGTGAGCTGAGGATCCCTGTCCTGCAGATTTACAGCAATGTAAACTCAATTGTTTTTGAGTGATAGTTTGCAGTATCAGTGTAGAGTCCTACAGATTAAGCAGGCAGCCAGAGCACCTTCACAACATAATGTGAAATCTTTGAAGCTAAACAGGTCTGGGCCTGGTTAGTATTTGGATGGGAGACCTCCAAGGAAAGCTTGCATGGCTGTTCATGGTGGTGTTGGTGGAGACAACAGGAGGTGCTATTCCTTTGTCTTGTGTGGATCTCAGTGCTGTGATGGGGACATTATATTGTATAAGCAGTGCCATGTTTCAGAGGCCTTGATTTCTGAGGTTGGAAAACCATGGATATTTCCTCAAAAACTGTAAAAGTGTTACAATGATGTCCTGGTCAAGTTATTTATAACTAATGTGTGGTGAGTGCTCTGGCACAGACTGGCTGCCATCACATCATTCAGGTGGATGTTGACCTTTGGTGTTGGTTGAGTTGATTGTCCACATCTGTCCCAAATGTCAAAGTGCTCAGAGTGTTTAGAAAAGTGTTACAGAGATGTAACTGCAAGTAAGATTCCAGCTGTAATGTATCCTGTGCAATGCTACACTAATGCAGAGATACTGTATAAATAAACCACTGAAACCGAGTATTGGCTGATATGATCCAGTATTAACTACTAAGCTTTAGAATGGTTTTATTATTATTATTATTATTATTATTATTATTATTATTATTATTATTATTTTATTATATCTAAGCATTTCACATGCTCAAACTACCCAACCCTATTCCACACTGTTATAGTATTTTCAAGGGTTCTTTAGTAAAGAAAATGGTTCTATACAGAACCATGAACACTCAAAGAACCCAAATGGTTTTTTGCATGGTGAAAGGGTTCTTCAGATTGATGAGGAATGTGTTGTAGATGGTTCTATACAGAATTTGTTTTGAAAAAGTTTCTACAGTGGTGCTAGAAAGTTTGTGAACTGTTTAGAATTTTCTATATATCTCAGAAATCTCCTTTGTTCTTGCCATGATACACTTCCACAAACATGTTTTGTGAAGTGCAGACTTTGATAGATCCCTGTTCTTTAAATAAAACAGGGTGCCCACTCACACCTATTTGTCATCCCTTTGATTTAAAACACCTGACTCTAATTTCACCTTCAAATTAACTGCTAATCCTAGAGGTTTACATACTTTTGCCTCTCACAAATATGTCCTAGTGGTTCATTTTCCTCAATAAATAAATGAGAAAGTATAATATTTTTGTCTCATTTGTTTAACTGGGTTCTCATTATCTACTTTTAGGGCTTGTGTGAAATCTGATGATGTTTTAGGTCACATTTATGCAGAAATATAGAAAATTCTAAAGGGTTCACAAACTTTCAAGCACCACTATATACAACCACAAGAAGGGCTTTGCTATTTTTGCGATGTCCAGCTTGTAATAATAGAGGAACCCTTTTGGTGCCATTTTTAAATACGTTTCTATATAGAAACTTCCACAGCACATTCCCCATCAATCTGAAGAACCCTTTCAGCATGCAAAGAACACTTTGGGTTCTTTGAGTGTTCATGGTTCTATATAGAATTATTTTCTTTACTAAATAAACCTTTAAGAACCATCTCTTTTAAGAGAGTGTATTAGACAAAATAAACAGCTAATCACACATTGTGAGCGTGTGACATTTTAGGCTAGATTTGTTACAGGACCTAATTTTTTTTTCTCCCTCCAGCATAATCTGTTGATATGAACTTAATTATGATACCAGGAATCAGGTCAATATCTGTAAAATTGTGGGCTTTACTATTTTTTAAGCAAAAAAGATTATGATGCAATACAAAAAACATTGTTAAAGTTCTAAAAATGCCTTTACAGTTCATATATGTAATCTAAGCTATAAACATTTTTGAATTTATTGTTTTTGTGATGTCCTAAGAGCCAACACATTTACCCTCTTAAAGGCATAATAACAAAATCAAGCCTGTTTCATTCTAAAAGATCCAGAAAAGTTGAATTGAAACAAGAATTATGAATGATGCCATGTGGTTATTTTACAAAGCAGGATTTCTTAGATTGCCCAGGTAACACAAGTCCCAAGTCAAACTTATCCAATGTGAAAAGAGAAATAGGATGGTACTATTGAAGAATCCTAATTGCTGGGCTTAGGCTATCTGGTTTGAGTACATAAAATCAAAACTCAGAAATAAATAACAAAAATATAGGATATTTCACGTCAAATGAGGTGAGCACGAGGGATTTGTCAGTGAGAATTAATTCCCATTGTGCTGCTCCGATACAAACCATTGGAGTGACTTGTCTTACTCAAAGGATGTTGTTTTGTTTAGCCTTTCCCACTGATTATATTGGAGTGGAGAAAAGTTGTTTTCCTCTAAGCAGGATGAGGCTTTGACCTTGGCCCAGTCAGCAGGTCATTTAACAATCTCAGGTGTAGCCTGGCTCTTCAACCAGGCTAAACGATGTGATTAGATATGTGAACTATGTTAACACATATCTACTGCCCCCTACTGACCCCCTAGCCACATAATGTCTCATAAATAATTGTAGAATTCCTTGAGATTGAGACTTTTCTTTCCAAGACACTTTTTCTCAAATCTTATGTCAGACTCATGGCAGAATTATTGTTTCTGCTCTTGTTTTGTTTTGCTTTGTGTTGTTTTGGTAAATGGCACATTTGGATGGACGTCAGTCATTACTGCTGTGGTTTGAGGCACTTGAAGATGATGTCTGTAATGGTCTTTGCCTCTAAGCGAGGACATCAGGTCAGGTTAACAATTTGAGAAAATGTTTTTGTTTTGACATTCATGCACCTCCACCATCCACTGTAATTATTTTTAGTGCTTCATTTGAAGTGTTTTTTTATTTTTCAGAGCAATTTTAAAAAGCCATTTCTGGCTGCGTAAAATATACATTGTTGGTTTTGAGCACTTATAATTTCTGACCTGCACATGGTTATTTTTGTGATGTACTCGTGCCCAAATTACGTTTTAACTGACAGGCAGACAAGCATGCACGCACGCACACACACACACACACACACACACAAAATAATCCAAGAGTAGCTATTCAAGGAGTCATCCCACCCGAAGGGTTTTATTATTTCTGAACTGCTGGGTGTGTTGAAAAATAGATAGTTCTTCACAGTCTGGCCTGTTTAATGAGTAGGTGTTCAGTTTCATGGTTTTGAATTCTCATGTGTATTTATGTATGAACAGCATGCTGATGTACCTTTATACTACATATGAATAAGTAAATACCTCCGTGATCTGATTTTTCATGCTGTAAGTGATCAGTTCAAAGCGTAGCTCTTTTAGTCTGTAGGTTTTAAGTGGAGATGAGTCATACTGTTCAGGTCAGACTAAATGCACTCTGTGGTTTACAGATAGACTGGCCAAAAAAGCAGTTATAGTGAAATGAAGCATGGAGGAACAGTGGAGGTGCACAACCTGACATGTATAATGAATAATAATGAATCATTATTAGAATGAAGACTTCTGCAGAGGCATTCATTAAGTAATATTTGTGGATTAAATGGATAGACTGGATAGCCAAAATTATTTCTTTAAAAATACATAACAAAAATGTCTAGGAATTTACATCCAGATTGTAATTAAGGTCCCATCACAATTGTCAGTGTGATTTGGGATTTATAATAAAGTAACAAAATTTATAAGAATGTAACATCACTGTGGGAAGCCATTTGATATTGTGTACAGCTCTGGGGAAATTTTGGGGATGTATTTTTAGGGAAATTATTTGGGCTATTTAGGGAACTACTGATTTCTAGGTTATGTTAGCAACCTTAGCCTTGAAGCTATATTTCTAAGCAAAAGACATAAAACTTTGTGTTCTAATGTCTTGGCCATTCGATTATAAGATTACAGGGGGCGGCACGGTGGCTTAGTGGTTAGCACGTTTGCCTCTCAGCGCTGTGGTCTTGCCCAGACCACACTGGGCACTGCCCAGCGAGTCCACATCTGGGCAGAGTTTCCATGTTCTCCCCATGTCTGCGTGGGTTTCCTCCGGGGTCTCCGGTTTCCTCCCACAGTCCAAAAACATGGAGGTCATTTGAATTGGATACTGTAAATTGTCCATATGTATGTGTTTGTATGTGTGTGTGTGCATATATGTTCACCCAGCGATGGACTGGCGCCCTGTCCTGGACTTAGTTGAATAGTGTACTGCCCTGCCCTGAGTGAGGGGGTAGGGGACTAACCGTGACCCTGATTAGGAATAAGCAGGTGTGATAATGAATGAATGAATGAATGAATGTTAAACAGAAACTTGTTTGCTGAATATTCCTTTAAATTTACAGGACCCATAGAATGTTCTCAGTTCATATATGTGAAAGATTTGTAACTTTGTTCAGGGTATTAAATACAGAGATGAGGCTTTACAAAGCCATCCATCCATCTATTATCATATCTGCTTTATATTATCTGCTCGGTCTCACCATGGTATGGACTCTTCAAGACCATCACATGATTTGTGACGAATAAAGTGTCATACTGATTTTCTTTTTAATTCTTCATTCAAACGTCATTCTTTTTCCTTCTTTTTTCCATTACGCAAGTAAGAAAATGTTGATGTGGAGATACAACTGGCTTGACTGTAATGGCAGCAGTTCTCCTATGATTAGCTGGTTTATAGTTCACATATCCCTGCTAAAATTCCAGATTTATTCCTTTTTTTAACGCTTTCTGCACCTGTGTTCCCAAATGGGGATTTTCCCTTTCCCTTTATTTTCCTAATTGTATGATGATACATATGAAATGGATGTTTTCTCTGTGTGGAGTATACATAGTACCTGGCAACCCAAGGTAGGGGTGTGTATGTAAAGTTTGGAGATGTGAGTTAGGAACACGCCATCCAGGTTTAAGATTTTGTAACTGGTTTGTTTACTAGTTACTTGCTTTTGAAGAAGATGACAAGTGTGTGAGGTTCACGGTATGTCAGCTGCATTTCCAAGACTCTTCATTCAAGTATGTCTTTCATGTTAATGACATATTCATGAAAATCACAACAGATGTTTGATCAAAATGAGGTTACAGTGTCCTGTGGAATATCAGCTTAAATGTGAGTCACGATGGGTTTTTATCTTTCGTATGCCTCGCGAAATTGGTGCTACTTCAAATGGCCGGAAATCAGCAGTATAAACAGATTCACATCTGAAACTACTAGGTGTTAATTAATGGCATATATCATTGCGTACACATTCAAAGTGTTTTAAAACGGCCAAATGTTTAAGTATATGCATGCATTTTCAACAAAAGATACTTAATTTGAAACAATGTAGTTTCTGGCTTGAGTTTGAATTATTTGCTAACAAACTAGCTAATGCGTTAAAATACTAAAAACCCCAGAAGAAAAACGTTAACCATCTAGTCCAACTTTTTGATTTACTGTGTGCCACCTATTGCTTAAGTTGTATTTTGTAATCCAAACACAGAGCTTATACAGTAGTTCCTGTTTTGAAACCGCACTCCTTTATATTGGCTCATTCTGATTTCCATTTACAAACCGGATTCCAAAAAAGTTGGGACACTAAACAAATTGTGAATAAAAACTGAATGCAATGATGTGGAGAGGGCAAATGTCTATTAGAAATATAACATAGATGACAGATCAAAAGTTTAATCTGAGTAAATGTAACATTTTAAAGGAGAAATATGTTGATTCAAAATTTCACAATGTCAAGAAATCGCTAAAAAGTTGGGACAAGTATCAATAAGTGGCTGGAAAAAGGAAATTGAGCATATAATGAACAGCTGAAAGACCAATTAACACTAATTAGGTCAATTGACAACATGATTGGGTATAAAAAGAGCTTCTCAGAGTGTCAGTGCCTCTCTGAAGCCAAGATTGTAAGAGGATCACCAATTCCATCATTGTTGCGCAGAAAGATAGTGCAGCAATACCAGAATGGTGTTACCCAGCGTAAAATAGCAAAGACTTTTAA
>BRDA01013328.1:84481-114904 GCA_036984385.1 Crenuchus spilurus | reverse complement strand
AAACTACATTTAGATTTAGACAAACTTTATTGTCATTTCGCATACAGTAAGTGTACACAGAATGGAATTTTGTTGCAACTGACTCAGCACAGGATTGAAATACAGACTATATTAATATCAATAGAATATGAAAAATATGTACAGTATCTATGAATATATAAGTATGTATGTACAGCAGCAGCAGAGAAATACTATAAAGTCCAGAAATGCAAAATTTTACTTGTATATATTTTTGTTAATGAGAGGTAGTAGTAGTAGTATGGACAATGCAAACAAGGACATAGTATCTAGTATGAGAGACCTTGTATCTTATACAGCAGCTTATTTTCATTTAGATTTGGATTAACCATACATTGTACATCATATATCTGTCAATATAAAAGTAATATTACCCAACTTTTTGGTTCTAATTTTTAAGTTGTTAAATTTTCTAATGATACCTTGAGGAAACAGATGGAAACACCGATATGTGTGTGTGTCTGTGTGTGTGTGTTTGAGAAACAGAAAGGGAAAGAGAAAGAGAGAGAGATACTGTATGTATATGTGTATATATATGTGATAGTGAAACAGATTCCAAAATGTCGTTCTACACAGTGACAGCAGCACACCTGAATAGGCCCTCTTAATGAAATGATTACTGACTCCAGCTGTGATGATGCAAGCTTATAAAATATAATTAGTAAACAATGCACCGTGTTACATAAGATCCTTATTAAGAACAGGATACCTTGTTAACTACACATCAAGTCAAAGCTAATGAGATTATGTAATGTAAGAGTGGCCCAAACTGGCTTCTCATTATGAAAGAACTGAAACACATCTGCTTTAGTTGACTCTACATTAAAGCATGACCATCTGAATAGTATATTTGGAGCAGCTGTACAGTGGGAACCCTCAGGGCCTTCTAGATCTTCAGAAAAAGACCTAATGGTTTCTGGTAGCTACAAGTCTAAAGTTTGCTTTTATGTATTTATTTTGTTTTAATAGAATCATTCTGCTTGTATTTGAACTCAGCAATCCAGCAGTCCAATCAGAATTTCCCCTGTAGTATCTAATGTTACAAATGTTAATAATTTGGTTCTTACAATGGTCAAAACTGTCAGGTTTTGTAGAAGTTTCTGGAAAGTATTTGTTTAACGTTTAAAGTTCCAGTAATGTTGCTGCAGCATTATGAGCATACCTCACCTACAGTAAGTTAGAGATCAATTACATGAAGCAAACGTAACCAGACTTCAAGTTCAAGAGGTCTATATTGTCATTTCAGCTCTATACAGTACAGTGCATACTGAAATGAAACATTCGTCCAGGACCAGGTGCAACACAGAACACAACTGCAATGAAACACAAACAATAAATATACAATAGATACAAGCTCTAATACAAAAATTACAAAACACTGCTTGTCTAACTAGACTACGACACATTACAGGATGAAGGACAAATGTGATGGTCAGTATGTGGTACTTGAGTGATATTTATCAGCAGATTACAGAGTTTATAGCAGCAGTTTAATAATTTTATAAGCAGTTTTATAGTACAATGTACAATGTGCAAATATTGCAATGATTATGTAGACAAATACAGTGCTGTGCAAATGTGCAGTGATATTTAGTCCCAGAGAGTCAGACTGTGTACATTAAGGAGTCTGACAACCTGTTGGTTGAAGACTTACCTTTGAACTCTGTGCACTAAATGTCCTGCAGCTCAAATTAGCTCACGTCATGATCCTCAGAACCAATTAAAACAACTTGCTTGCCGATATTTCTTCAGATGTTGCCATAACATTAGTGTTTGTCTAATATTCTGTGAGAAATGCTCCGTTGCAATGCAAACCATTATTACATCAAACATTTTCAGAACATTATTTCTGTAACATTACAGGTTAATGTTCCTAAACCTTTTAAAAATGTTGTTCAACTGCAGGCCAAGATGCTGACACTATGAACAGGGGGTTGAGTTTGAGTCCCGGTCATGCTGTTTGCCATCAAGAGCCAGGGCCCAAGAGAGTAAAAATTGGCAGTGCTCCCTCTGGACAGGTACTGTAGATGGCGCTCTCTCTCCGTATCACTTTCACCTTGTAATGTCCGCTGGCTCAGGCATCTACTGATTGGTCCATTCAGAGCTGGAAATCTTGTGCTTTCCTCCAAGCAAGTTGGCTCCCCAGTGACAGTGTATCAAGCAGTAGTGTGAAAAGAGGCTGTGGCTGGCATTACATGCAACGGAGGAGGCATGTGCTTGTCTTCACCCTCCTAGAGTCAGGGACATTGCAAAGTGATGGGGAGAGCCCCCTAGTGGATGGGATGGGTTAATTGGCAAGTACTACTACAATAGAGGACAAAAATTAGCAAAAATGTAAAAATGTTCTTGTAATGTTCTCTGCTAGCTGGGTAGTTTTGATTGGTTAGTATACCATTCTCAGAAACATCCTATATTAGCAAGAATATACAACAATAGCATATTTTAAATACAAGATTTTTTATTTTATATATTTTTTTTCTACATTTTTTATCACTTTTGTTACCTTTTCTGTGAAGGGATAGAAGAGCCTGACTGCACACCACTGCTTTTAAAGATATCTTCACTTGCCAAAATATTTTTTTTAAATACAATGAATGATTTCTAACACAGAGAAGTTGGGTCTTAGCTTAATAAGACACAGTGCACAAAGTAAACAGATTACATTTCACTGGGATATTCTTCACTTTATGAAGATCCCTGCTGAAAGTTCCCACATATAACACAATATATCTTGCTTTTCTTCAACCAACAAAACTCTTCCAACATACCTTTATATACAATTTCCAACTCCAGCTCCAACCGTGTTTGCTTGAATTTCTGCCAGACGTAAAGGTCTGTAATGGTGCGATGGCTTGAGAGATGGAAACAGAGTTCATAACAGTCTTTTACTGGCTATACTGTTCTAACAGGCACACTATTAGAAAGTATGAATGTTACAATTCTAAAATTAATTAGGAAATCTTTATTTATTTGTTCTTGTTATATTGATGTCAGGAGAGGTTATGTCCAGTGGTAGGCTGCCATGCTTGTCATGACCGATGCTAGTGTTTGATATATTGATATGTTCTGGATTTCTGCCCTGCCCAATTTTAGAGCAAACAAATAAATGCCCATAATTAGAGATGAACTGAATATTAGGCAAACTAAATTATTTGAAGAAATAAAAAGCCATAATTTATATTGAACAATGACATTTTTAATGACACTGTTACCTTTATCTAGGTCCCGACTGTAGATGTGAACCAGAGTTAACTGCAGTAAAGTGAGTTTAATGTTGGTTTAACATTCAGAATTGTGCTTTTCCTCACCAGTTAACAAAACACAGATTCACCAGCACAGTTACAGTTTGGTGGTGAAATGGAAGATGAAAATAAACTACAAGCACAGCCTTTACTAAACTTCACTTGCTATGGTGAAGCCAGAATATAGCCGCTTAGCTTTGTGTTTGTGCTCCAGTGGCTGTAGTTAGGGACCGTCTTACAATTACCAGAAAAAATTTGAAGTGTTTCACTGTCTGTAGCCAGTGACGCCCACATTAAACACACAAAACACCCATGTGACTTACATCATTCATTTCAGACATTTTCATAATTTAAAAAAATATATACATGCATGCATCTTCATACATATTCATGAATTATTGTCTTAGTATATATACAAATATAAAAGAATAATCACAGTAAACTCATGTTATTAAACTTAATGACATCAAACCAACTTATTGAGACATTTATTCCTGACTAACTACAATGCACATTTTGTTAAATAGTTTGGTCACTTATTTTATAATAATTTATATAAATAAGGAACTGTGGCCAAGATTGTTCATTTTAGTGCCTCCCCAGTTATAATCTGTAATGACAATTAATGACAGCATATGACATCTGCCATGTTTACATCATAGCTATGTATATATTATGTAGGGTTCAAGTAAAGTGGCATCCAGTCCTCAGAGTGATTTAGTGTGAATTCAATTGGGTGACTTCAAAAGCTTTCTGCAGCTGATTTGTTTGAAGGATGTCCAGTCAGGGGTGTAAGGAAATTGTGCATTATTCTCAACCTTGTTGAAGTCTTTATTGTTTCCTCTCACTACTAACATTACATAACTTCAGGAAATCATTCAGGTCAAAAGATCTGCATAAATGGGAAACCGTAGAATCTTATTCTGGCCATCAGATGTATTGCAGTTCCTAGTTATTGATATGGTATAAGAAACTGGCTTTGTATTAAATCAAATACATATTTTTACCTGAAACATTGTGTCTGACTTACATTTTTCGAGATGTAATATTTTAGGTACACTATTTCATGGCTAATTACTGACCTTTACACTGCCATCTTGAATTGTTTTTAAGATATTGTAGACCTCACTGTATAGTTATATTTCTCTTGTTTTATGATTCAGTGTTCAAGTTCAAACTGATAAATGGTCTTTTTACTCATCTTTATCAGGCATGCCAATGATGATTGAATCTTTGCTGTATAGTTTATTTCAGGGTCAAAACTTCTATTTTATCATCAGTAAAAGCTAGGGGTGTAAAAAATAACCGATTTGAATCGGAAGACCGATTTTGACTTAAACGATCTGAGTGCATCGGTACATGGACCCCTGTATCAGTCTATTTGTAAAATGAACCGGCCGATGGGCCGATTACATAGCTGTCAATCAGTTTGGTGTTACTGATGTGCTTCTGCTGCTCGCCCCCCCCCTCTCTCTGTTCCCTGCCGCCCTCCCCTCTCTCTCTCGTGCGCGCTCTGGCTCTCATTAACTGTCGCGATACTCATCACAGTCACGTTTGAAAGACAAACATGTCCGACGCACATATATACAACGCTCTGCCGAGCTTAAAATCTAAAGTTTGGAAGAAGTTCGGTCTTTAAATAAAGAGCGGAAAAGATTTGGTGAGACGACATGAGGAAAGTGGCGATGAGGACGCTAGCATAGCACCGCTAGCCCACAGAAAAACAGGACTTCTTCCAGCCAAAACTCAACCACAACTCAGCTAGAGCCAAAGTAATAACGGCTTCAATAGCCCGGTTCATTGTCAAAGACTTAAGACCATACTGTGTGGTGGAGAATGAGGGCTTTTGGGACTTGATTAAAATGAACATCCCAACATGACAGTATTTGACTGTTTCTGAATTCACATGTCAAATACAACTATACTTCTTCTTTAGTATTTCATTAATCTATTTGAATGCAAGCAAAAACACATTTTTAGTATTAACTTATGTTGAATCGATGTAAAATTATCTATTGTTAATAACTCGTATTATTTTCTACCCTATTATATTGAACCAAATTGTATCGAAATTGTACTGAACCGAATCGGTCCATTTTAAAATACATCGTTTCTGAATCGTATCGTACCGCATGAATTGAGATACATATCGGGTTGTCATTTATTGGACAGATACACACCCCTAGTAAAAGCCTTTTCTTAGATTATATGTCTTTGACAGTCTGATTGATGTGCATTTAGCCATTAAGCCCAAATGTTGCTGCTGGGTCAGTTATCAGTGGGGGCAGTGGCTCTGAGCTCCATTTAAAGTGATGAAAAGGATAATTGCTCATCTGAAATGCCTTATTTAACTCTCCAATAGCAGCCTACACAACACATTCTTATAGACTCCGAGACACTCTCTCTCTCACTCTCTCACACACACACACACACACACACACAATCTCCTACATCTATCTCTATGTATTATCCTCCCTCTCCATGTCCATTTTTCTTTCTTTTTATATTTTGTCTCCCTGTCTCTCTCCTGTCTTTGACTGTGTCTCTCTTTCCTCTTTCTATTTCTCTCTGCGTCTCTATTTCTTCTTTCTATATGTGCGTGTCTGTCTCCTTTCTCATTGTATTTATCTTCCCATTTCTCATGTGTGTGTCTCTCCTTTCTTTATGTCTTTCCGTTTCTTTTTCATTTTTTTCCTCCTTTCTCTCAGTATGTGTCTCTCAGTGCAGTGAGTCACTGTTCAGTTATGAGGGAGTAGGCGTGTATGAATGAGAGTGTGTTTATGTGGGTCAGTGGTATTCACATTAACCTTTGACCCCTCTACTACTCTCCGCACTGTGAGAATTCACCAACACAAGTGCTCGGAGCCCTCCACAGTCCTGCTGGGGAAGCCTTTTGTGTGAAGCACTCTTATGATCCAGTGGTCAAAAAGGGGTCACATGAGGCCATAAAGTCACTCAGGCAGTTTGCTCTTCTTGTAGCCAAAGTCAAAGGTCAGTCATTACAGCAGAAACACTGTTTTTAAAGCTAAAACATTAAGCGTGTGCACTATGTAGTAGTCACAATGTATACTGCACATGTCTACACAAACATTGCTCACATACATACTGAGTATTTAATATATATTAAATGTAATAATTTTTCTTGATAAAAACTAACTTTTTTTCTTGACACTTTAAGTTGATCTTCTCTATAACTCCTGATGTTATCTGAAAGTCAATGAAAATATTTTGTGCGCCAATAAGTATTTAATTATTGACTAAATTAAATGCTTTCACATGCTTATCTTAAGACATTTTAGATGTGTATTTTTTTTATTAAAATAGGTGGCCACCAATGTTCGGGATGTTTTAATGTTGTAGATCGTGAGCAGTATGTATTGTTGTATGTTGATTGTGTATGTTGTATATGATGTGGCTTCCCTGTGTGCAAGACAAATTCCCTTCGGAACAATAAAAGTAATTAATTCATTTATTCAAATGCAGAGGAAAGACTTGTCGACACTCCAGCCTTGTTCAACTTGAACTCATTTATCAGGGCAAATATCAAATTACATTTCCTAATACTGTCTGTTAGAAGGAAACGAAGCTCCCATCACGCTGGTAACGGATCCTGTAGTATCAGAGCACTTTTATGAATACGAGTACGCGCACGTGGTATCGGACAGATACCCGATGCTGGTATCGGTATCGGGGCATCCCTACTTGTCGATACTCCAGCCTTGTTCAACTTGAACTCATTTATCAGGGCAAATATCAAATTACATTTCCCCATTAAAATGAATTGAACTACTATTATTCCATTCCACCCCCCCCCCCGCCAAATAAATAAATAAATAATAATAATACATAATAAAACCAGTTTATTTATGTGATCTTTTATTAAGTATTTACTTTAAAGATCAGATGAGAGGTGGAGGAAATTGGTGGAGGAGGTTGGGGGAGTTTCTAATTTAATACTTTTTCATTTACTCGTCACACAATTAATGCTGCAATTTATTGCTAAATTTAACTGACACACTATGCTACACTTTATCCCTAAATTTAATTACTTTTTTCACTTCACTTAATCTTCTTCTTCACTGACTTTGTACACAGACTCACTTTCACTTGCAGAGCATTTATATAAAATATATAAAAAGCTGTCCAAGGAGGTTTGTTTCTTCCTCCCTTTCAAATGAAGTGCCATTACACAGCGCCAACACACAACCTCTTCTTCTCAGCACTAATCTTGGCACTCACTTTCTTAGGACCCACCGTAAAAACCGTTAAAGACATTTTCCAGAATAAACAACATACAAAAAGAAAGCAACAGCAATATGACAGAGATGCTTGCACAGCAAGATAACCACGTGACCTGAATGCTCGCTGGGCTATCTAGTTGTGGTGACTACTGTATTCAGGGGAGAATGAGCAACAGGAGATAATTTATCAAGTGAGGACATTAATGTGGCTTATTATTAATATGGCTTATTTGGATGTAAATAAATTCCCAGAGGAGCATGCTTTAAAAGAAGAAATTACCTTAAATGTTATCCAGTCTGAATAGGGCTTATAATAAATATATTAGTTTATATGTCAAGATGTTCATCTTTCATGTACATTTTCACATCAGTTTCAGTAAAAAAAAAAAAAAGATTAATCTTGATACTAAACAATGTTATGTAATAAAAGATAGTTTGGGAGGTGAACCACATACAGAAACTCCACCTCTCATTTATTGATGCCATACATAAACCCTTCCATTCTACTTACTAAGGATGTATATCTTGACCACTAAGGTCGATTCGACACATCTCGATACACTGAAACCCTTTGTCATAATATAAAAAATTGCATAATTCAGTGTATTCAGACAGAGCATTAAAATTTATTCAATTGAATTATTCAGTTATATTCTCCGTCAGTATTTATACAAAATGTATAAGACATATAAGATGAACAGTTTTCAAAAATACAGTATTAACAATGTGCATAGTGAAAATTATGATCTGCATCACATATTACTGTCCCATTGACTTATCTGCTACACAAGGTTTCAGGTAGTTGACTGAGTAGTGAACATAAATGGCTGTAATTCCATTTTACAAAGCATAAAAATGACTACTAATATATTTGATAGCCCCACGGCATTGTTTGCAGATTTTGTGCGTCTTGTCAAGTTGACCACCTCACTTAAAAAACCCAAAATATTGCCACATGCTTCATTTGTGTGTCTTTTTGGTGCATTAAATATCTCTTCGTCATTGCTAATGCTCTCGTTTCCCTACATCTTTGTTGTGTATGTCTGAATGCTTGCGTCAGTGCCTGAGCACACGAGGGTGCATTTATGTTGCCTTGTAAAAAAATTAATCAATAAAAAAATACGTAGCATCGGAAAATATGTTAGAATAAGGAATATATACTGGAAAACAAAACACCCGATTTAACCAGGGTATTTGCCGATGCAAAAAAGCTGGAGGCGATGCACCGTAAATTCACCCGCAAATTAAACCCGATGCACCTTGAATCTACCGGTGCAGTCGCATCACAGACATGTGTGCCGAATCACCGATGTGAATCGGTGAGTCTCCCCATCCCTACTACCTACCCTTTTGCACCCACCTCCACCCCTCTTTTGGATTACTCTTTGAAATTACATTACATTACATTGCATTTAGCGAACGCTTTTATCCAAAGCAACTTACAATAGTGGGAAAGTACAAATGGGAAAAATACTAGTTGTACTAGTATTTACTAGTATACTAGAATTAACATTTTGATATTGAATGCTGAGTGCATAACAGTACTCATGGGGAGTATTTGGGATCACTACAGCAGGTGCTCTTTATATGAAATAATGACCCCAACACCGATATTAGCAATTTGGTTTTAATATTATGGCTGACTGTTTTTAATGTCCAGCCTGTAACAATAGTGACCCTCTTGGTTAAACACAGAACCAATTTTTTATCAATCTGAAGAATTATTACACTATGAAAAGCATTCAAGCATACAAGCCCTGTTCATGATTCTGTATAAATATAGGTTCTGCATATGGATTTGCTTTTCTAAAGAACCCTTGAAGAATGTAAATCACTTTTGAGATTGTTTAGTAGTTTGAACACTACTTGAACCTCTTTGATTGAGGGCAAAAAAACCTAAGTGGCCTTCCAGTCCCAATAAGCTGACCTCACACAGGATTAAGGTCAACCTCTCGTCTCTCGAGGCCTGTCTCCACACTGGCCATGGAATTTTCCTTCCCAGAGCCTTGCATTAACCTCAAGAACCAAGGCAAGTCCATAGCAGTCCCTCAGTGAGCTCCACGTTCATATTTTGGTAGGTGAGGGCCGAGGCAGGCTGAAGTCAGGCGTAAGGAATGTGAGGCAGTGTGTTAATCTCTGCTGCTCGGCACACAAGGAAGCGTATCATTACTTTATGATTGATGCCTGTTTGGAGAGAGGGGAGGCATTCATTACTGGCTTTGATGTTGTCACGAGCAAAATGCTTTAACATTTAACCACTGAGAAAGGTATCAAAACTTAAAGGGGCAGAACCAGGCTTGCAGGTGCAGCCTGTACACATTGCCCTCTACATTTCCCCACTCAGCATTCTGATAGAAAGCAGAATAATTCAACAAAGTTCAGCCAGAGCTAGAACAGACAAACTATAAGCCACATTGTAGCTTATAGCTAAGATTATTAACGGGGTTCAGGTTTGGAGAGCTGGCTGGCCAATCATGAATAGTAATATCATGGGCAGCAAATCATTTGGTTGTAGTTTAGACACTGTGAGCAGGTGCTAAATCCTGCTGGAAAATGAAATAAAAATCTCCATAAAGGTTTCCATTAGATGGAAGCATGAGGTGCTCTAAAATCCCTAGGTAGATGGCTGTGGTGACTCTGGACTTGATAAAACACCAACACCAGCAGATGACAAGGCACCCCAAACCATCACATACTGTGAAAACATCACACTGGACTTCAGACACCTCCAATTGCCTCTCCAATTTTCTTCCTCTAGACTCAAGGACCTTGACTTTTTTTTTTTGTCCTTAGTCCAGGTAAGACACTTCT
The DNA here is from genome assembly GCA_036984385.1 of Crenuchus spilurus. Taxonomy (NCBI): domain Eukaryota; kingdom Metazoa; phylum Chordata; class Actinopteri; order Characiformes; family Crenuchidae; genus Crenuchus; species Crenuchus spilurus. The sequence continues at coordinate 104,592 of BRDA01013328.1, read as the reverse complement.
TTTTTTTTCTTTGCCAATTTTATCCTTTTGCCAATGTAGTAGTAGCATCCATTAGGTCTCTCCCCATCACTTTTGCACTGTCCCTGACTCTAGGAGGGTGAAGTCAAGCACAAGACTCCTCTGTTGCGTGTGCCAGCCACTGCCTCTTCTCAAACTACTGCTGATACACAGTCACTGGGAAGCCAACGTGCTCGGAGGAAAGCGCAAGATTCCAAGCTCCGAATGGACTAATTCAGTAGATGCCTGAGCCAGTGGACATTGCAATGTTTCAGTGATAGGGAGAGAGAGTGCCATCTAGGGAGAGAGAGCACTGTCAATTTGATGGCAAACGGCATAACCAGGATTCGAACTCAGCCTGCTAAGCCACTCAAGGCCCCCAGGAAAGACACTTCTGATGTTGTTTCTAGTTCAGGAGTGTGAACCAGAGAATTCAGCAATTGTAGCCCCTTTCCTGGAGACACCATTATGTGATGGATTGACACCAGCCTGTCCACAGTCTTGAATCAATATTTCTTGACAAATACTCTCAAGGCTGTGGTCATCCCTGTTGCTCGGGCATCTTCTCCTACATCTTCCTCTTCCAGATAACTTTACCTCAATATGCTTTGATACAGCACTCAGTGAACAGACAGCAATGACCTTCTGTTGCTTACCCTTGATGATCATCTTCTGAATAACTGTCAAGGCAGAAGTTATTACAAGTGTACCTTTCTCCAGCCCCTAGCCTGGAAAAGCCTAATACAATTCTTGGGCAAGACTCCTACTGTTAAATTTAAACAATAATTAATGAGAGGGAGGTCTATAATGTGAGACAGTGGCACAGGTGTGCTGCAGGCAAAGATAAATGCCAATCACTATAGCCAATATCTCATGTTATACCATGACCCTCATGGGTCATTGCTAGGTATGTGGTGGAGTAATACTTAAAGAGCTTTGGTAATAGTGACATTATCATCAATACCAGTACTCCTAGAATGTTTCTCAGGCAATCAGACTGCAGGGTTGTATAAGATGATCTTGATAAGAATCTCTGTCAACTGTAAGTGTGACGTACTTGATTTGAAAGACATTTCTACTGTTCTCATTTCTTACATTCACTGAAGTGTCCATAGTTTTACTAAGCAGCACATTTACATTTGATTCAAATACCAAATACCTGCCAATTTTAGTCTTATCCAACTTCTTCTTCTCTCATTCTCTCTCTCTCCCTAACCTGTCTTCTCCTAGTCCACACTCTCTGTGGGACCCTCTTTCATTTCTGCTCTCTGACCCCCCCTCCCCTTCTGAATGTCCAGACAGGTTTGAGGGAGTTGCGTGCGATGGAGTGAGGGATAGTCTTTCATCAAGCCCGCACAAGTGAAGGAGGGGGGGCAGGCCACTGAGACGAGGATCACTTTTCAAAGAACTATCTTTTCATTTGTTTTTCCTGAAAATTTCACTGCTGGTTAAGAGCAGAAAATGCCCTCCCCTTTAAGAGAAGCAGAGGGGAGGAAAGCAGCAGATGGCCGTCACTCATAAAGGGGAGTGAGATGTTTTTCAGGGGCATCTCCACTTTGATTGTGGGAGAGTTCTATTTTCTGGCAATAGAAGCTAAGAAGATTTTATCTCCACTACAGAAGTATTTATGCACACTAGCTCTTTACCTTCAGTGAACTTAAGGGAAGTTCATTTGAAGAGTCTAGGTGATTGCTTTTGTCTGAAACACAAGCCCTGTAAAATGGTTTCTCTTCCTCATCCTGTTAGCCATTAAGTTGATGAGATGTCTATGACTCAGACCCCCCACTTAAAGAAAATATAAGACTACAGACTTTTTCTTTTTTCTCTGAAAGACAGACAAATGTAAATGCATGTATCATGTACAGTGCTGTCAGAGAACTGGCCCTGGAGCTATTTTTCTCATATTAAAAATTAGAACAAGAATTAAACATTTTGGGGGTATTTCTAGGGAAGCACTTAGTTTAATGCAGAATTTCACATTTTTCATATATGCACTCAGAAGATTAATAATTGAATTGACTTCAGCTGTTTTTATCGGCTGTGCCCAAATATGACCTCAGTACAATTATTGAAATAAATAAGTAAATAACATAAGAAGGGGTGGAGGAGGCAGATGCAAGGGGCATCATGAAGACAATACAGACTCTTGGCAACATAACAGGTAGACAATACAGTGACCTACGTAGACTGTGGGACACAAGGGAACATTTAAGTCAAACTATCACAAGAGATTGGGAACTAGGGCTGTGGAATCACAAGACACAGGTGAGCACAATGACTGAACATGATGTCATAGTGTGGATGGACACATGACGTAGCACATAAACAAACAGCACGTGGACACGAGACTTGGACGAGGCCGTGATGGGAGGTTTAACATATTGTGTGGATGTACACTTGTATTCATTTGAAAATTGTGAAATTTGAAATCAGGTCAATTTAAAGGGGATTTCCCAAATTTCTTTAAAGTTGTTCACCTTTATCACAAGTTAATACAGTTCACTGGAGATCTTAATGAAATGTCTTTAATAGGCTAGGTTTAAAATATCACAAGGTTTAACAGCCCACATCCTTGGCCTTTCTAATCAGCCCTGCAATGAATGGGTGGTTTGAGTGTCTGTTCCTGCTCATGCCACACCCTATTCCAAAAGCTTCCAGATTTTAGACAATGAAAATTAAGCTCCATCATCATTCAGACTCTCCAGCTAGACCAACTTGGAGTAGAATTGATTCTTCAACAGTCAAATCCGTACCGCAATCTCCAACTCACTCTCACATAAAATCAAAACACCAAAACAGCTCTAACTGGATTATAATCTTAACATTATAAACAAATCAAAATAAAATTAACCAGCACTAGTCAGGCATGATCAGTATACACAGAGTTGCTATAGACAAAAAAAGTCTATAAACCTTTACTGATTCTCTTTAAAATCAGCAGAAATCCAGAAGCTTAAATTAGCATCTTATTTCAATTTCCTACTAGCTGTTCAAATGTAATCTATTTTAATTTAAAGTAATTAAATTAAGGATCACACAAAGAGCAGAAATCAACAGAAATACTTTCATTTTCCTAATTTTGCCACTAATAGTTACTATTAATCCATATTTTAGGACTTTTTACTGGTCTCAGTTGGACTGACCCAGTTTGAAAAAGTAGTCAAACAAAGTGGTCACCACACATGTACAGGCTCTATTCTCTCTCTGCCTAATATCTCTCAAGCTGTAGGTAGAGCTACATAGATGGGAACCTACGTTAATTCCATCATTGTGTAATAAGGTTAAATTCTTAACGACTCAAAGTTTTCAGACCAAGGCTGCTGTTGTTGTTGACGACATTTCAGCAATTCCATAATACAGAATTTTTTTAAATGTACTAAGAAAATTCTTTTTTTTTTTTAAATGTGGTGGGGCGAAGGTGATGACATCCTGGGCAGGTGGCTATACATTACAAACTAGAAGGCCAGTCTATATGTACAGCACTTTGGGGTGCGTTAACTCCATGGGAAAGTGCCAAGTACAGGGATGAGGTGGTCTCTGGCCTGTGGGAGATAACCTCACTCCTCAGCACTTCATCATCTCTAGCCCCACTGTGTTTTATGTGACAGCAGGGCCATACTGGAACCACCTCCAGAAGTCAGGGCTCATAAAAACACTTTACTGGTGACAGGGATGGACCACCACGAATAGAAGATTGTCTGGAGCTTTACCGGATTAGTGCAGCATCAAAACATATAGACATATAACACTCTGACATTCATCATTCTGCTCTCTTTATCTGCACATCATCATTCTCCACTTCACTTAACCTCTCTGCCAAACAACTTTCTTTCATCGGCTACTTGAAAGGATGTACAAAAGGAAGTATATTGAAAATATATTATAAGATGAAGACACATTACAGTCAACTTTGATTATAAATTTTGGATATGTCATTGTGATTGGGGTTTACACATACAAAATAAATTTTAAGGTTATGTTTTAGCAGTTCAGACTACACCCTCTACCCTTCAGTATGCATTGTATGAAAAGGGATGAATGACTGTGACTGTGAGGTGAAGTTCTGGGAGGCTATTGCTGTGAGTTATAGACCCTGACCCCCTATAAGGAAGGAGATGGAATGAAAAATGGAACTGAAGTGTGGAGGAGAACGGTTCGTGGTAGGTGTGAAAACTTGGAATGGAAACGTGGAAAGCAAAAGATTTTGTGTTATTTTGTGCAAGTGTATTCATGCTTCCTTCCTTCCTTTCTTCCTTCCATCCATCAAGAAATTATGTCAAGTAATTTATCTTCAGGCACCCAATCAAAGCAAATTTAGTAAATTCCCCAATAAAGAAAGGATGCTGCCATATTGGTACTGAAGTAAATCCAGACCATTTCACTATTTTATAAGCTGCTTAAAGAGGAAACCTAACAAGGTTGGACGGATGGTTGAATCAATTTATAGTGGGCAGGGCAGAGCTCTTTTTGGTATAAAATTTTTCCCATTGCTCATAAGCTTGGTGAAAAGAGACTTAACTAGTGCCTATGTATGCCAACAGTGTCCATGCTTGCCCATAAACCTAACGCATGTAAAATCCATTATATTAACAGCTATACCTTTCCTTTTGCTACTTTCCCATGAATAAAATCCCAGAAATTCCACCATTAACGCTTTCTAAATTGGTCCCAGCTTAAATGTTTTTTCCCCTCTCACATTGTGACATTTAACTTCATTTGAAAGAGGCCGAGTGCAGGAGACGGGAAAAGTGAAGGGAAAGCAGGAATGGAGAAATGCAGAAAATGAATCTTTAATCTTAGAATCACTGCCCTACAAAAACACAGAGGCAGACACAAACGGAGAGTGGAGGAATGTAGCTCAGCTGGGAGACACATTCAGACAACCGCGTTGTATTTGGATTTACAGAGCGGGGAGATGGGGCGCGAGACAAGAATCAAATTGATGGATGAACAAAAACCAGCATCACTTACAGTCCACTGACTGAGAACTTCTCCTACAGCTGTTATCCCTGACCATGACACCTTCTCTCCATCAATCTGTCATTCTTCTTGCGCTCTACTGTGGCCTGGTGGTTAGGGAGCTGGTCTTGTGACTTGAAGGTTGTGGGTTTGATCCCCAGGTCATGACTGAACTCCCAAATGCGCCCTGGACTGCCCACTGCTTTGGGCACATATTCTCACTGCCCATTAGTGCGTTTGACAGCATGGATGGATTAAACATAGATGGCAATTTCCTCTGTGTGCAAGCACATTGTGTACTTTATTACCATAACTTAGAAAAATAACATCAAATGTACATACCCAGCTAACAATTCTTGTTCGTATATTGTTACAAGAATAGAATATTATCTTAGAATATTCTGTCAAGTTTTCTAGATGTTTCTAGAACATTTTACTTTACGCAAAAATGTACTTTTTTAAAAACATTCTAGTAACGACACTGCAACATTATGAAGACCTCACAATGGACTTTGTCCATTTTTATAGTGCCAAAGCAAAAAAGTAAACTTCAGACATAAAACATGTCTTCACTGTAAGAAAATGGTGTAAATCTGATTTAACAAATGGTGTAAACTATTCCTTCAGCAGCTTGCATGGGCTAATCACTTTGTCAGGATCTCAGTGGCACATTCATACACAGAACAGCAGATGTAGAAATCCTCCAAAACAGTCTCTGCAACTAGACCACCCGGCTCTTGATGAGCTTGGATATTTGCACAGAAATATCATCCATCATCTATTGAATGACAAAACACTATCAGTGTAGGTTGATTAATGAAATCATTGTGCTCATGAACATTCATGTGCTTCGTTTTCATGAGCTAGATTTAAGCCAAAATACACTGTATTTGTGGGTTATGAACCAAATGTGTACATCAGCTTTTGAATAAAGCTGTAACTGTATTACAGTAACACACGTTAAATGAGTAAATGTTGGGGTTTGGAGGTCCTTTTCCAAATGTCTACATTTGTTTTTCATCTACATTTTGGCTTTACTCACATTGTGTGATTAATTTATTCAGAATAACTTGCACAAGTCTCATTTTCACGTCACACTTTTGACCGTGTTGTGGCACCTCAATCAGCATTGTAACTATTCCGCCTGGAGACACATATGAACTGTAGCTAGTTTCAGGTTGTTATTACATGACTTTGTTCCCAATGAAAGACTTGTCTTTTGCTGCAAAGCAAAAAAAAAAACAACATTTTATTCAGTAACAATTCGGAAGTATCACAGTTCTGGAATGTTTCGTGCTCCATACACTTCTTACTGCAACTGAGACAGTAAAATAATTTTTTTTCCACCCAAACTGCAGTCTGGATGTAATAGAATTTGACAAAACTGGAGAATGTACAACACAATGATTTAGTGTTTTCATGATGTTTGCCAAAAACATTAAGTATATTAAAATTGAGTCAATCAATACACAAACTTGTACAAGCACTCAATATAAGGGTCCAGCTACTATAGATGTGAATGTATTCCTTTTACTGGCTTAGAAGATACAGACTGCAGGTTAATGTTGCTCAAGGGTGATGCAGTTGCCAGGAGCTTTTTTATATATCATTACAAACACCTAAAGCAATGCAGATCTGTTTTAAGAACCTAAACATGTACTGCTGGAATTCCTGAGGACTTGAAGAGGGAGAAGAGAAGCATATTCATGGGAGAAGTCTCGGCATAGCTGGCCAAAACACACAGAAAAGGAGAGAATGGGGAAAGTAGGTTAACCACAACACCCAATAGCCTGATGTGATCTGAACAGCTTTGGCTTGGAGATTCTTTTAACAGTTGTTCACTGGAAGGCAGGTTTGAGGGTCACATTGTATGCGAGGGGATCTGTTTTTGCTTGTGCTTTTTTTTTTTGATGGTGCACCACAGGAGGTCTTACTGCTATTGACTTTCATTCTAAATTGTTCTTTGAAGCTGTTCGGCTGATCCAGGAAAAGTGTGAGATTACGGCTGATTATTTTCTTAAGTGGACCACACACACACACACACACACACACACACACACACACACACACACACGAGATTCATCTACTGAAAGAAAGGCCAAAAAGGTCTTTAGGCTAGGCCTACACTAATGCAATCAAAGACTGCACTTCAACACACTCAGACTGTGGCTTGCAAGCAAAAAACAGACACATCTGCACTTTCTCTTTTCCTCTTCTCTCTCTCCCCAGGCTAAGTTTCCCTCTCTCTTGCTCACTCCCTCACTCTCTTTCCCCTCCCTCCTTCACTGGCCTCTGTGGTGGTTTGAGAGAGAGCCAGACATTCCTGACAGGATTGCCGCCCAGACGTCCAGCAGCAGCCAGTCAGCAACAAATTCCAGAATAGCAGGGCGGACGGCTAAAAATAGAGACAAGGGAGAGAGAGGTAAAGAAATAAAGGAAAGAGGGAAAACGAGAAAGAAGGAAAGTAAGTAAGGAGAGATGGACGAAAGGAAGGAGGGAAAAGAGATTCGATTCCATCTCCATATACAATGTTATCACAGGCTTGCATAAAACATGAAGCACAGCTGGCTTCTGGATTTGTGACCTTTTTGTGAGTTGGCTGGCTGGCTTGCACTAAAACAGCCATTCAGCTTTCTCAGACACACACACACACACACACACACACACACACACACACACACAGCACTATAGCAGGCCAGTCTCAGACTGTCCCAGTGTTTATTTGTCCTGCCCAAGACAGCCTACTCAGCTTTCGCTCTGGACCGATGCGCTCAGTGTGGAATATCCTGCCTGCTGCTGTCTCCAACCTCGCTCAGAGGCTCTCACACCAACAATTCACAACTTTCAGCTCCACAAAATCTCTCCACAATCCCTCACTCACTACACTAATGCAGAACTTCCCAATCCTGGTCCTGGGGTAGGCCTGTTGTCCCTACTCTAACACAGCTGATCCAACTAATCATGGCCCAGTTTCCGAAAAGCCTCATAGCATTAAGATGATAGAGCGCAATGCGGTTTAAGAACAATCTATAAAGTTTTTGGGAAACTCTTTGTTCATTAACACAGTACTCCCGAGAGCCCACAGTACTGTACATGTGAAGTACTGGGATGTAATATGTCTGACAAAGATTTTATTGTCATTTTGCAGCATTAAAACTATTGTCAATGCACAACACAATACACTCTGGTATATCTATTATAATAAAGGGTCTTTAAGCTGAAAGTACAGAAAGCGTATAGCTATAGTAAATTAGACACAATGTAAACACCAAATTATACAGTGGTGCTTGAAAGTTTGTAAACCCTTTAGAATTTTCTAGATTTCTGCATAAATTTCACTTAAAACATCACATTTTCACAAAAGTCCTAGTAAATATAAAGAACCCAGTTAAACAAATGAGACAAAAATATTATACTTGTTCATTTATTTATTGAGGAAAATGATCAAACATGACATATTTGTGAGAGGCAAAAGTATGTGAACCTCTAGGATTAGGTGTTTTCAATCAATGGGATAACAATCATGTGTGAGTGGGCACCATTTTATTTAAAGAACCGGGATCTATTAGTCTGCACTTCACAACACATGGCACAACCAAAGAAGAATTCTGAGGACCTCAGAAAAAGCGTTGTTGATGCTCATGAAGCTGGAAAAGGTTACAAAACCATTTCTACAGCAGGGTTCTTGCAGGTTTCAGTGAGTTAAATTTAAGACCTTATTAAGACCTTTTAAGACCATTCTCACTGAAATTTAAGACCAACATGACAAATTGCCAAAAATGTTCTAATTCTACATAGAGAGGTGAAACAAGCCATCCATAAGCTGCAAAAACAGAAAAAACCCCGTCTGAGAAATTGCTACAATATTAGGAGTAGCAAAGTCTGTATTTTGGTACATCCTGAGAAAGAAGGAAAGCACCGGTGAACTCATCAATGCAAAAAGACGTGAACGCCCACGGAAGACAACAGTGGTGGATGATCACAGAACAATTTCTGGTGAGACAAATAAAACTAGCTTTGCAATATGGATTACATGCATAAGATTTGAGCTCAGGCTCGACATGTTGTCGGGTGTCACAACAATAAAAATGTGGATAAAGTACGTGCTTTAAACACCAGCAGCTTCACAAACCCGTGTGTGTGTCCGGCGCCTTTTGCTTTGCACTTTATACCAAATAAGAAGGAAAGGAACCTAGAATGGCTTACAGCATTACAACTTAAATATCCTCCAAATATATATTATATTATATATGCAGGACTTGCCCAACCCTGCAATGCACGAGCAACCCAGTGTCTCTGAGTCTCAATTACTCAAGTTTCCCTTAGCATTAGCATAAGCATTAGCCATGTCTGGTGATTACCTCGGCTGACAGTCTGACTCGGCTCTACCTCAGCTTTAAATGAAGACGCCGTGTTTGTTAAACACTACCTTACCCATTTTGTTGCTATAAAGGTAGTTGTATTCCTCTGTGCTGTTATAGTTCCGTAGCTCTTCACCATCTACACTCTCAGAAAAGACGAAGTAGTTCACTATATCAGTATAGCTAATTTCAAGCCAGTTTCATGTTATCTGCCCACACTGTTAGCGGAGGGATGGGCTACTTTCAAAACACAGTCACCACAGCTTTTTAATGCGTCCTTACAGTGCAAACACTTAGTATTTTTGGCCACATTTGAGGCATTTAGCAGATGCTTTTATCCAAAGTGACTTACAATTGGGGGTTAGGTGCCTTGCTCAAGGGCACTTCAATCGTGACCTTCAGGTCACCAGACTAGATCCTTAACCACTAGGCCATGGCTGCCCCATAGGTTTTCCCTTGCCTCGGTCACCTTTGGTTTGCTCGCATCGGGTTTTGACTCTCAAATCCAAACGAAATACTTTACCGTTGCAATCTCTGCAAATCACATGAGTCACATCAAGCCCTTTCTTACCCGGGCCGGGTTAACGGTAAAATCCAAAGTGTTTCCAAATGGTTGCTTTCAAAGACCGCAGCTTGGCTTGCATGCCTGTACATAGCCCACGCTGCATCCTTGTTTTGCCTAGCACTACGGTGGCTGAGAAGGCACCCGCAAAAAAAAAAAGATTTTTTTGAAAACGAGAATCAATTCTGAATCGTTCAATGTGATAAACGCGATTCCAGCTCGGAGCGATTTTTTCCCTGCACCCCTACTATTACTATTATTATTATTATTATTATTATTATTATTACTATTATTAAGTAGTAGTAGTAGTAGTAGAATATGTACAATTTATACTGATTTTAATAATAAACGTGTATTAACTTAAAATACTACGCTACTATTAACAACAACTTCAACAATAAAATAAATAATATGAAATCCTTAAACTATAAAACAGTAAAGGAAATGAAGGACAAAGTACAATTAAAAGAAAATTTAAGAGTTCTACACCTGTATTTTACATTTTGGGTGAGTTTCAGCTTGTGAATGGCGGCCTTCTGTCAGGCATTTTCCAGGAGAATTTATTGAGACCTGGCAACCCTGTAATTGGCCGTTTTAGGTTAAAGAAAAACAATGTAGTTAGCATACCAACAATTAGCTACCTGTTCTAACTGTGTGGCCCAAAAATAGCTTTATGACACTTTTAGGCTTTAAATTTAAAGTTTTGAATTTTAGACTTTTTAAGACCCCACGGGAACCCTACTATAGAGTTTGGACTCCACCAATCCACAGTCAGACAGATTGTGTACAAATGGAGGAAATTCAAGAACAGCTAACAATTTTTGGTTAGCTGAACATTCAATATGTCAAGTTTCCTAGATGTTTCTAGAACGTTTTTATGTAAAGTTCGAGTAACGTCGCTGCAACATTATGAATACCTCACCTACACTACGTTAAAATACTGTCCACAGAGAGAGAAAAACTACTTTCAAAACCGTTTTGAAACATGACTTTCAAAAGTCCCAAGAAACAAATAATAAACAGCTTATTTGAGAACTTATATGAAGTAAACATGACCTGGCTTACCTTTGAACTCCGTGCCCTGAACGTCCTCCGGTTCAAATGAACTGCGACTCGTCTCTTTCTCCCGCTCAAATGAGCTGACGTCATGATAGTCAGAACCAAAACGACTCGCTGATATTAAGACGTTGTCATAACGTTAGTGTTTATCTAACTGGAATTCTGTGAGAAACGTTCCAGAAACACTGTAATTCAAACAATTATTACACCACACGTTTTCAGAACGTCCAGGGAACATTATTTCTGTAAAGTTACAGGCTAACTTTCCTGGAACCTTTTAAAAATGTTGCTGAACATTCTTATAACGTTCTCTGTTGGATTGGTATTGCTTCACTCATGAAAATCAGAAATATTATTAGATATTTAGAGTTTGAGTAAATTTTTATTCAACCCGTATCAGCATTTTAAAAAAGGCTATAAATTATTACATGTAATGAGTATACAGTATATGACAATTTATCTTTTGGAATTATGAACAACAATGAATTCTTTTAAAAATAAATTTGAGATGCTAGTTTATAATATCAGTACTGGATTTGAAAAAATGTTCTAATTACCTTTTTATGTTTAACCCAGAAATGAAGAGACTGATCATAAGCTGTAATGGTATGTGACATTGAAATCTTTTTGATGTCCACATTTTCTGGTTCTCATTGTGAAAATATAGGAGTTAATGAGGACAAACTGAGTTTCGTCTCTTGTCTGCTGCAGTGTATACTGCAAGGGTTTCCGGATTAGGAAAACAGTGCCCTAATGCTAGCACCTCAGCACCATCACCTTCACTCATGACATTCTATATCTTTTCTCTACCCTTGTCACGTCTGCTTTTGGTTGTACCACAGCTGCCTCTGGGGTCCTTGAGGTCGTTCTTCAGTTTCCTTGCCTTTATGTGTAGCCCGCTGAAATATGAGGCTTCTTTTGATGTCTTGCTCAAAGCTGAAGGAAGTGTCCACTGATGTATTGAGCACAGGTTTCCATATCTGTGGAAAGGAGATGTGAAGGGGTGTGGGGGTCTGTGCCCTGAACATGAACCCTACACCCTGTGTTTAATGGGGTATAAGAAGTAGTGCTTTACCAGAGTGAGGTAGTAATGGAGGGGATTGGAACTCAGCTGCTGCCATTTAGGCTTTTATTTGGGAGCTCAGCAGGAAGCTAGGTTTGTAAATGGAAGAATATGGTTCAAGTTCAGTTCAGATGTGGGTCAGCAGTGAAGGCAAAAACCGGACATCACGATTGGAGAAGTTGCTTTCTGAACTGCATTCCTATTGAAAGTAGTGAGCAGATATCAGTTCCTCCATGTAAGTGTCGGTTCTCAGCCTTGCTCTTGTTAGCACAATGACTCACTCGTCTGATCACTGACTCACAGAACTACATCCAGCATAGGAGAACACCTGGGAGAACTGAGACAACTTAAGCTATGAGGGTGCCAGACTGCCAGACTGAAACAGAACAAGTCTTAGCCATGCGCAATCTGACCCGAGATGTGAACTTACATGGTCAACAGCAGGGTGTAGAGCTCTGGTCCTAGTTCAGTATTGTGCAAGCTCACAAGTGGATGCTCAGATCCAGATCTGTTTCATTAACCCTTCATATTCTGAAATGACTGCAATGTATGTACTTAAGTGAAATTGTGATGATAATAATAATCATCATAATAATAAGTTACACTTATATAGCGTCTTTCACATACTCAATGATGCTTTACAAATCAGGGAAGTGGGTAAAAATTATGAGAAGTTGGGCTTTAAAGATAGAAAGAGTGGGAGATGAGTGAATAGAAGAAGGTAAGAAGTTCTAAAGTGTGGGGGCAGATACATTAAAAGACCCATAGAGGAAAGCCTAAACCTATAGGAATTGCCAGAAGGCCATCATCAGATGACCTCAGCGTACGTGATGGGGTTTTGGTGATGGAAAAAAATGATGGTGCCATCATGGTGATTAGCATTTTATTGTCAACAAAAAGATCCTACAAATGAGCATAATGGCACCTAAAAAACTACCATTAATCAGTTGGTAGATTCTGGAGGTGTTCAGTGGGGAACTAGTTGAAGTAGTTGTGCCCGGCACTTTCGGGATCTGACACCTCTGTTATACAATCTGATACCTTAGTACCTCTGTTAAAGTGTAAAAAATAAGTAAATAGCTATGAGTCCTGAAGTGTGGGTCTTTAAAAAGGCCTTTTGTAGTTTTAAGGTTTATTGCAGGTTTGTGGAACACAATAAAGTTGACCTTACATCAGCATGAGTGAATGTAGTCTTTTAATCTGTAGTCAGAAGGTCATTACACTGTTTAGGGGAGGCTTTTGTTAACACAGGGGCAGCAGCCAGGCCTTCTGGACTGCTCTCTCTCTCTCTCTATCTCTCTGGCCGAGTGTCCTGCTGCTCGTGCTGCACGAGCCAGAAGTGTTCTTCTGCTCCTCTGCATCGTGTTCTGGAGAGCCACAGCCGGCCAGCCGCCCACTCCTCCACCCGCTGCTGCAAATGTGGATCGAATTAAAGTCAGCCCAGACCGCCATCTCATCTAACTGCAGACTCCTCCTTCCAATAGAGCCCTGCTCTCTTTCTTTCTTCTCTTCCAAGTGCCATGTCTTCCTCACTCTGGCTTTTCTTTCTTCATGGAACACAACACGGTTTTTTACTTAAAAATTTTAATAGCAGCAGTAAATCAAAGGGGTTTCTCATTTTTGTATTGTTTTATATATTTTTGTAACACAGCCTGTTGTGATAGAAACAGCCATATAAACATGAGACCTTGCCCTGTAAGCTTTGCCTTTATAAGTCTGAATATCTTTTAAAAGCATGTTTATGTATACATTTCATTTGGTTTCTGCTGACGTGTGGAGTAAATCTTTCTCATAACTCCTCCGTTGTTTCATTTAGTCATTGCTCTGCTTTTTTACTTACTTTCTCGTGTTAATGTGATGCTCTATTTGTTACATATTCATTGGAGAAGACACAAATGTGTTCTAATGTAAATGCAGGAGAAAATATCACAGAATACAAAAGTTTCCTTGAAATGATCCATTTATTGAGCTGGTTTTACAGTGGCTTAGTTTCACCAAATACAAGAGATGCTGACCACTCATTCTTTCAGCTTTAACATCTAAACCATCCGCATCTCCAACCATCAACCAAAGCTTGTATAACACAATGATGTAACTGCAGCCCATCCTCTCTTCTCTCCATCTTTCCATGTAATCATGACTCATTTCTAAACACACTCGCTCCTACACAGTCATAGTCAAGGCATGGAGTGGCATTACATCAACCTAAATGGCTTCACCACCAATAAATAGAGTATAAAAACACAACTGCTATAATTATCATTATCAAAAAAAAATAAACATGATCATAAAAGATAGCAAAGGCACTGAAACAAAAACCACCTTGGCAGTCCAGGTTTTCAAATAAAAAAAGCAAAAAAAGAAAATGATTATTGTGGCATTAGCCAACAATAGTAATGAATCGTAACAAAAATAATCAAAAATAATACTTAAATAACATAATAATACTATCTTTTTTTATTGTCAATAACAATATCCAGTCAAGTTTTCCTATAAGTAGACTTTCTGCTAACTAACAGATATGCACCAGTTAATTCCAGTTTGGCAGAAAGCATGTGCGCAGGCCATTGATTCATCAACTCACGTGTGGCTTAGTGTTTGTCCTCTTTCCACCACTATGTGGTGAAGATGAACTATGTACTGAACAGCTATGACAGCACAATGGCACTTCAGGGTGATTTATAGTGTGGTTCTCCAGAGTTCATCAGCAACGCAGAACCCATAAAGCCTGAACAGGTGAATTGAACCTCAGTGTAGGATTATACCACTTACAGCATTTTCAGAGAGGTGGGTCATGGCATCTTTGGAATAGTAGCTCTAGAATGAAATAGTAGTTCTATAAAGAATGAGCTGCTGAAATTGTTTTAGGGTATTCCACCTAGCTGCTGAACACTGGACATTTCCACTATTGTTTATCGCTGCATTACCATCAGTCAACACAAGGACGAGGGGCTGTAGGCATCAGAGTATGGATGCAGATCTAGGATCAGTGTTTGCCTCTCATTCACTATACTAGTGAATTTAAGTACTGTATGTGAACAGAGAGGAGCAAGTCCTAGTTTAGCACTCTTACTATGAGACATTTCAGATATTTCAGCCCCAGTTGGATCAGTGAAAACTACATCCATGTTTCTGCCATAAAATAAAATAAAATAATAAAATAAAATGATAACGATTCAATATTTTGGAGAATCAAAAACTGAAGTATAGTAAAACAAAATACTAACATAGTATAATTTCTTCACTGTGAATCCAGTTGACAATACAATGCAATACAAAAATGCAATACCATACGATACACAAAGGGTGTCTCATTTTTCTCAGTACCCAGGACCTCTGTTGCACAAACTGCCTTCATATGTCAATCAGTTTGTTGCTTTGGAAGGCTGACATGTGGCTGTACAGACTGATCTATTTCTCCTGTTCTTCTGCAGTTAATTGTTGGTTATTGTGATGATGATGACGATGATGGGGCTGAGCACAGAAACTGAGAAACTATCTCTTCCATGGAAAAGGAAGCAGGCATGTTCAGAAGAACTTTCCCTTTCAGACATCTATAGATCTACAAAACAACACTTGAAACAAAACTTTCCACTTACTTTCTTAATTTCTACCTACCTCTTCATGCAATAATCAACACATACAATCATCTTTCTCAATGTACAGCGAGATAAAAAGCTGCCACTTCTATTTCCAGTAAAATCACTCGGAGAACCCACCTTCTGGAAAAATATTGTACCTACCGTTCGTACCTACCACTATCGACATACCTTTCTACCTTTCTAATCTGCCTACCTGCTCAACATCTACTCACTTACCTTCTGCAACACATTCTACGCAATCTCATTGGATTAAGGCTAACAAGGATACTAACATCAGCCTAGGCTAAGATCCTAGGCCCTACTCATTTCAGTACGCACTACAGTAAAGTGTCTCTGCACTCAAAGCAGGATTAAACCTTGCGTAAACATGCACTACAAAGAACCTTTGGAATTCGCTGGATCATCACTGTTTTGAAAACAATTCTGTTTACTTACTTTTTTTCTTTCCCTCTTGGGGTCAGTGCTCCAAAGACCACAACAAGCTGTATAACATAAAGAGAGTTGAACTCTGATCAATGACCGTTCGCATTGGTCAATCAAGTTGAGCTTTCCACAGCAAACTAATAAGAAGTGATTTCAGCTCTCCAGGAAAAACAGTGGAAATATCTAAACTCTGCCTGTTTTAGCCTGTTACATTCCTGGGAACTGAGAGTGTGTCTGAAAGTGCTACCTTGTGTTTAAAAAAACAGCCTGCTAAGGTGAAGATGTCCAGGGGGCTTAAAAAGCTATTCAGTTCAATCAAGAAACCACACAAACACAAACCCAGAGAGGAAAACAATGCATAAGCACTCTTCTAAGGGTCAGTCAGTCAGTCATAGACAGGCTGTTTAAAGCCTCTGAGAATAAAACCTTAGACACGGCAGCAGAAGAGACAGACACAAAGTCATTCCGAGAAGGATTCAGATAGTTTCGAATTGGTCATGAGCTTTGGAAGCTGCCTTTTCATCTTCATGTAGGATCACCTGCCAGTAAATCATCAGCCTTTTATTATGAAAGTGTAAAGAAAATCTCATCAGACATCAGTGGCAGGAGGAAGCTTTAAAAAGACTGAGTTTTTGACTGCTTGAGCTAATATTAAACATCAGTATGTGGTAGGTGGTAAATGTGCCAAGGCTTTGCACTCTGAGGTCCTGGGTCTTTCAACATTCAATACAAAACAGAACAGCACATCTGGTGATGGCTCCCCCTGGCATCTCTCTCCACTTTAAGGAAATGACATACATAATTGTATATGAATTAAACAAGGCACTTCCTACACATTCCCATACATATGAGCCTAGATATAAGACCTGTAAGAGTGTGTCATAATATATGAGGCCACATGTCTCATGTATGCAGTCTTAATGATTAATAACTAATGAAATAGCATAATAATTATATATGTCAGTTCCGTCTGAGTTAAAGGAGAGAATGAGATTCCCGCTCTTCCAGTACAGCCAGACCACACCAGTTCTGTATCCCTAAATCTACGCAAAATATTAATAAATAAATGACATTGACAGTTCTTTTTGAGCAAGACCCTGGTTTTCTTTTTTCTTTTTTACAGGAAGTAAAGATCACAACATGTGCTCTATGTGAGTTTTAAGGTGCTTTTGTAAACTCAGTTGGGCTCTTTTTGGTTTCGCTTTAAGAGCCTTCCACTGTGTGGTGTCTATGTGTGATTCTAACTCACCTTCTGCTTTAACATGTAAACATTTGAACTCAGCACTGGTCTTTGTGAGGGTTGAGGGCAGACAGGGGTGAGTATAAACTACCTACTGGAGACTTTATTAAGCTGGTTTTGGTGTGAGGGTGTGTGTTCGGTGGTGTATAAACTCAGTTCAATCCATTCAGCTTCCGGATCAGGTTATCCCAGCATCACACTGGTCGTCAGAGATACATGAAGCAAACACATTCACACACGTTCCCTCTGCCTCCTCTCTCTGTCTTCCATCTATCTCTACGACAGGTTACTGCTGATGTCCAGGGCTTGCTGGTACACCTGAGTCATGTCGTCCAGGTCTCCTAGCTGGGAGAAGCTGCTGTTATCTCCAGGTGAGCACTGCCCCTGTGTCCCTCTGCCAAATTTTCCTCCATGCAGGGGCGGAGCTGCCTGGAGCCCTTTGAAGTTGGCCAGCTGGAGCAGGTTCTCCGCAGACACACAGCCTCTGATGTTGGGTCGCGGGGCAATGGGAGGCCAGTCCACTCCGCTGAAGGAGCTGTTAGTCAGGACACTGCTGTCTTCACCCACAATGCTGGACGGCCGGCTCTGGCTGCGTGATAAACCCGAATCTCCGGATGATGGTTCCCCGAGAACGCTCATGGAAGGCATGGCACTGTATGTGGAGTACTTGCCGTTGCGCTTCAAGATGCCCTTCCTACCTACAGCACGTTTCGGTGGTGAGCTGGCGACAAGTGGAGTTATACTGCCACCTAGCAAATCGGAGGACTCACTGCGCTCTGGAGAAGAATAGTACCCTGATTCCCGTTGCTGATTGTTCTTCAGGATGCCCTTCTTAGGCAGGATAGGCACCATCTTAGCTGGAGAGCCTCCTGTAAGTGTGGGCTCCTCTTCCTCTTGGCCTGGAACAGACCCTGATTCCCTCTCTGGTTCTGTCATTGTGGGCACCAGCTCGATGTCCTCCGAGCTGGGTGAGCGCTGCTCTTCTGAAGGCCGTGTCTTCAAAATCCCTTTTGGTCTCTTCAGGCCCAGGCTGTCTTCACCACTGCAGTGAGTCATCCCACCGTCATTCTCTTTCTTGGATTTCTTTAGCCGCTGGCGGACCAGCAGAAGCGGTTCAGGCCGGACACCTTTTGCCACTCTTGGCTCAGTCCGACTCTGCCAGTCAATGAGGCGAGCCAGCATGGGGGAGCCAGTGTCACGTTGGGTCTCGCAGTCGCATACACTGCTCTTCCAGCCCCAGTTCACCCACCAGTGATTTGCGATGTCCTCAACTGTAGCCCGTCTGTCTGGGTTCACCATCAGCATCCAGCGAATCAAACCACGTGCATCTGGAGAGGTAAGCAATTATGTAAACTTCAGGATAACTTCCATAGGTAAGCAATTCAATCAGCATCTACAATAACTGTACGTATGTATGTGTGTATCTTGAAAGAAACCCTTTCAAATGTTCTACAGATTGTCACTAAAAGTAGATAAAGAGAACCACGTCAAACATATAAGACAAAAATATTAGACTTGGTCATTTATTTACTAAAGAAAATTATCCAGTATTACATGTCTGTGTGTGGCAAAGTCAAAGTATGTGAACCTCTAGGATTAGTAGGTCATTTAAAGGTGACATTTCAGTCAAGTGTTGTCAATCAATGCGATGAGAATCAGGTGTGAGTGGTTGCCCTGTTTTATTTAAAGAACAGGGATCTAGAAAAGTTTGATCATCCAGAACACGTCTGTGGAAGTGTATCATGGCACAGTCAATAGAGATTTCTGAAGATCTCAGAACAAGATATGTTGATGTTCATCAGGCTGGAAAACATTTACAGAATCATTTCTAAAGAGTTCACAGTCACAAATGGGGGACATTCAAGACCAATATTTGATCTTCATTTTCTTCAATAAATAAATGACCAAGTCTAATAATTTAGTTTCATTTGTTTCGTTTTACTCTTTATCTTCTTTTAGGGCACACGTGACAATCTGATGCTGTTTTAGGTCAAGTTCATGCAGGAATATAGAAACTTCTCTATATACACGTTTCTGTATCCACTACTTCCTCTCTCTTAGCGCTTTTCCACCAACACGGAACCGGCACCGTTCTGGTTCACAAACCTAATTTTGAACCGCTCTGCGCATTTCCACCAACAAAAATAGCGCCCCGAACCAGGAACGTTCGTTCGCAGCGGGAACCAAAAAATACTTGGTTTTTCAGTGCGAACCAAACGCGCCTGCGCACTCAACATAAGAAGATAGCGACTCGTAGCATACAGTGGTCCATTGAAGAAACTCAGTTTTTGTTATCTATTTGGTGTTCTCCGGAGTTTCAGGAGAAACTTGAGGGGAGTATTAGAAAGGAGAAACTCTACAGCGAGCTGGTGGAGGATTTAGCTCGGGCAGGTTTTGTTCGTTCAAGAGAGCACGTGATGAATAAGGTAAAGAAGCTAAAAAAGGACGACAGAGATTCTAAAAAGGAGCTATCGCACAGTGGAGCTGGATGAGGGAAGACAAGATTTGACTTGTGAAGTGAAACAAACATTTGTACCAAGAGCACAAATGCTCGCAAGTAGTCGATGCGCTCCGGCATCTTTGTTTATAATTCCGCTTTGTTGATGATGTACACCGTGACGCATCCTCGGTTCAACTAAAACTAGTGGAAATGCGCGCTGGTTCACTAAAAAGCACCGAGGTTCTCATAAGCACGAACGGCACCAGTTCAAGGACACGCTATCGAGGAAAAATCTTAGAGACAGCAGGAAAAAATCGAAGAAATGGAATAAGTAGTGCACGAGAGAACTTGCTTGTTTTGGACGGGCTCGATTTAGGAGGTGGTCGAGCGACATCTCAAAGAGGA
>BRDA01013328.1:74222-84471 GCA_036984385.1 Crenuchus spilurus | reverse complement strand
AAAAGGACTACAGAGATTCTAAAAAGGAGCTATCGCGCAGTGGAGCTGGACGAGGGAATGTACCGGCTCTAGATTTAACTTGTGAAGTGAAACAAACATTTGTACCAAGAGCACAAATGCTCGCAAGTAGTCGATGCGCTCCGGCATCTTTGTTTATAATTCCGCTTTGTTGATGATGTACACCGTGACGCATCCTCGGTTCAACTAAAACTAGTGGAAATGCGCGCTGGTTCACTAAAAAGCACCGAGGTTCTCATAAGCACGAACGGCACCAGTTCAAGAACCAGAGTTATTTTGGTGGAAAAGTGCTATCTGAGTATTAATCAATAAACCCTTCAAGTAATCAAATAATCAATAAGGCCTTTCTGAGTTGGACTTGAGTGTGTGGAACCGTTGCTCTAGGTTATAACAGCAATAACAGATGTCAAGTAACAGTCCGATACCTGATGACTGAGTGGGTTCTTTGTATTCTCCATTGGTGATTTGGCGAATGAGGTTCTTGTGGTCTCCCCCATCAAATGGCATTGTACCGTAGACCAGAGTATAGAGCAGCACTCCCAGTGCCCAGCTGTCCACCTGCATGTAGAGATAACACTGGCATCTGCTGACTCTGGACAATAAGCTGTACTAAGAGTTTGCAAAAAAATTACACACTGTGCACTAAAGATAAGATATCACATGGATGGGCGGGGAGGGGTGGGTGAAGAATGCTTCGGCTATGCATGCATGACCAGGTCTTCCTAACTGAAGCTGGTTTCTTTAGATACAATCATGATTACTTAATGTTACACCAATTCATACACTGTAAAGCTTTACTGCTTCTGGCATTGTGTTTAATGAACAAGAACTCACTGTCCTATGTTGCTGTGACAACTAGACTAAGTCTCAGTGTGTGGTCATTGAATGGACTTCTCAGATACAAAGTTCTGATGCTATCAGTCATGTCCTCTTGCTTTTTGGACCTTGTGTTATGCAAACTCACTTTCCTAACATACACATGGTAACTTACATAAGCTACAGTGGAGACGTGAGGAAGAGGAGCAAGAATGTAAAAAGTGCTCATGGGAGGATATTTAACAATGATTGCAGGTTCAAGAACTTATCAAAGAGCTCCTAAGGAACTTTTCTACTTTCTGATAGGCCAGGTCTACTCATTAGACAAACCATCTCTCAATGCCCTGCCAGGCCCTGTGTGGGTGTCAGGTTACAGGAAATCAGATAGCAAGTCTTGAATGATTAGACTTCCTCACAAATTGTTTTGCTCAAGGCCTTCCTCTCATCGGTCAGTGTATGGAGAGATTCTGATCACGACAAGGTGACACAGCCATTGTGTGTGCTATTTATTCCCCTTTCTGGCTGTAATTTGTGGCTTTTCCCAGAAGAGTACCATAATTTTGATTACGATCTCCGTGTTGCTGTATTTTTAAGGAAAATTGCAGCAAATTAAAGCAAATTGAAAGCCTCTGCTTTTGGATCTAAAAATATGAGCTTCACTTGTTAAAGAACACTCAACTGCCACATTCTGGCATTTTGGAAACTCCAGTCTCTCTTGTTCTCTACCTATGACAAAAAGAATGGCAGGAAAATGAAGTGAGAGAGAGAGAGAGCGAGAGAGAGAGAAATACTCTTGTAAACAAACATTTTTACTCCCTAGCCTGTGGAGCTCATTTGAATGCCTTTGTAATGATGTACTGAAGCAGCAGCAATCATAAAATCTTCAAAGTCCACACAAAAAATCTTTTTCAAAATCAGTCTTCGGCTTTAGCAAACGATGATGCTCACTAGCACAAATAATGGTGAACTTAAATTATCAAATATATCTGGCTCTCCTCGATATTATCCTAGCGAATGTCTGAGACGTACTACGCATCCACAGACACTGAGAATGTAAGTGATTCTAGACTGACACTGAAGAGGTGAGGCTGATAATAATAACAGGAACTAGAAGAGTTAAGGTTTGATCTTATATCAGTGGGAGAGTATGGGTTACATTGTGGATCTGATCTGTGGCTGAATAATCCTATCAAAGAGCAGCCTAATGCTTCAGTAACTCTCTCTGTCTGCCTCATCACACACACACCCAGAGAGGAAGAGCTGGAGATTAGTGATGCTCGATCCAGTTACTTACTATGTCAGTAATGTAAAGCCCAGACTACGGCATTCCTACATTTCGCATGAGCTCCATAAGTCAGGAATGACATTCCTTTTATTAAATTACTGTGACTTTTATTAAAAATATGCATACTTCTCCACTATGAAGACCTGTATCATGTAGTGTGCAGAAGTGGTCAACACTTGCCTCACTAGTAAGTCACTTTAGATAAAAACATCTGCTAAATGAATAAATGTCAATGGCCTACCTCTGGGCCCCGATATGGTCTTCCATTGACAATCTCTGGAGACGCATAAAGTGGGCTTCCACAGAATGTCTGCAAGAGCTTGTCCTTATGGTACAGGTTGGACAGCCCAAAATCTGCTATCTGCTCAGAAATCGAAAAAGATAAGATATAGTGGGGAAAAAAAAGTATTTAGTCAGCCACTGATTGTGCAAGTTCTCCTACTTAAGATGACGAGAGAGGTCTGTAATTTTCATCATAGGTACACTTCAACTATGAGAGACGAATGAGAAGAAAAATCCAGGAAATCACATTGTAGGATTTTTAAAGAATTTATTTGTAAATTATGGTGGAAAATAAGTATAGAAACACAGTGTAGACTCTTTGCTATGATTGCTTTAATAAAACATAAAATGAATTAAATGAATCAGAATTCAATGTCTCTCACCTTTATATTACAGTTCTCATCCAGTAGCACATTTTCCAGTTTCAGATCCCTATGCACCACTCCATTCTGGGGAAAGAAAGGCTATAATTTCAACATTTTCACTGATACCTTTGATCAAAGTCATTATATACAGGCATTCTCTCTTATACCTGCTATTAAGTGCCTTGCTTCAAAGCACAATGGCAGCAGTAGATGTTAAAAGCTTGGCTTATACCTATGACCACTTTTGAACCCCTGACCTACCACTACACAGCTATGAGGATAAGCTCCTGCATAAAAACCACAGAAAAAATAATAATGAAGGATTATTCAATGTTCTAAGAGCTAAAGTATGTAACTAAGTAAATACTACAACCTCCTAGGACAATACCACACTATTATATCTACTGAGGTCATAGGCAGCATATTGAGATCAACCAACTAACATCTGTGCCATAAACATACGTCTGTAATTACAGACTCGAGCGATTTGTGTTCTCACACCGGCTCTGGATTAAAACCCGGTTGTGTCATTAGCATCTCTTTTAAAGCAGCAATTAACATGTGGGAAGCAGGGCCAGAAGCACAGCCGTTCAAGATTAGGATCACAAGTTCCGTCGCAGTTGAGTTCATTAGCGATGTGGCTATGCACAGTGCACTTCCAGCTTGGACAGCAAAAAAAGGGAACACATGTTCAGCATGTTTCTGATCGGAGCAGATGGGCTAAAGGCACATCCTATGTCATCTCAGCTCCACCCACAAGCATGAATATGCCAATACTGATGCCCAGTGATGATGGTGATTCATCCATGGTCACCAAAAATCAGCAATGAGCTTCCCCAGCCAGGCATATGACATCATTCCTCTCTCAGCTGCAGAGAAGATGTCAGCAAAGCAGCCCACCCAGTGCTGCATCTCTGTGGGACCTGGCTCTGAAATGAGCGTAGGAGGGGAGATGGAGCCACTGCTGGAGGTCTTACTCTATGCACACAGTGGAGACAGGCAGAGATCTGATCCGTGGAGGGAAACAATAATGAAAGACTGGACAGAAAGACAATGGAAAGCTCCTCAACAATGCTTAGAGGCAGAATGTTTGCAGTATGTGCAAACTCTCTTGTTTCGGGCAACCTACCAAATGAGGACATGCTCTATGACAGGCTAGCATATTAGTCTGCTGAAAGTCAAGCTGAACAGCTACATGCACAATTCAAAATGCAAAGCTGTTTCTCATCAGACTCTGTCATTCTGAGATTCCTTCTGAATTTGAGTGGGCCAAAGACAACAAGCTCACAGAGCTGACGTATTCTGTGTGCATATCACTGGGTTTTATTAAATAACTGCACATGCTATATACAGAAGAGGTCACGTGGCAGGGCAGAGGGAAGGTCTACGATGTAAAAAGAAAATGGTACTGTACCTTGTGGCAGTAGTGCACAGCAGAGACAATTTGTCTGAAGAAGTGTCGTGTCTCTCTCTCTGTCAGACGCCGTCGTTCACTGATATAGTCATACAGCTCCCCCTTACTGGCGTACTCCATCACGATCACGATCTTATCCTTATTCTCAAAAACTGCAAGACAAAACATAAAGGCTATACTTCAGTGAAAACTGTCCATGAAAAAAACCTTAAATAAAAGGCAGTAGACCTCGGATCTACCCGCTCTCAATTTCTTTGGATGTGTTGACATGACATGCCATGCAATAAGTATATGGTGCATAAGGTCTGACAAATGTTCAGACTTGGAGAAACAGAGGTGGCTAAATACAAACCTCTCAACCTTCCACGTTTCACTGAACTTTGAAACATGGATGAAAATGAATACTTATTCAATGTCTAAACTTCAATGGACATTCAAAAATAAAGAGAAAGTAAATACTTTCGACTGGGCAGCTACAGAGTTCACAGGGTCATGGCTTAAACCACTAATTAGCAAGAGACTGAGGCAAAGCCAGATACAAGCTTGTGGTTTAACGACAACAAACATAGCAAATTACAGTGAAACGGTACGATTTCTACAGCAGAATGTGGTTGTGTCTGTCGGAGTCCAAAATCCCCAAATCTCTGTTTAAGGAGCACCCCACCCAGTGGTGTGCCCCAGCAGGCAGCATCTATAACTCATGCAGAGAGAGCAGTACATCCCATGGCTCCAGTGAACCTCACATCCACCCACTCCACCTCACATTCCTGCCTGTAACCTTTAAAGGAACATGAATCAAATTTACACCACAAATGTATCTGATCAGCAAAGATATGTTTACAAAGTTTACTTCTTTAGTTTTGTATTGGAGCTTCAAGTATGTCATAGTGCTAGAACCCACACAAGTGTGTGATGGTCTAAGCATAATGTTTGATGTCAAGCTTGCAAAAGATGTCAACTGCAGATAAAAAATATGTGGTGGCTGACTGATATGCAGGTAAGGGGACGGCAAACATTTTATTTTACATTCAACTACTCAGCAGGAAGGCTAAGCACTGAGCCTTCCAGGCACTGTGCGAATACAGGAAAAAGACAGACCAGAGGAAAGGAAGGCCGGGAGGAAAAAAGAACATGGTGCCACTGTTCCCATTGCAGTAAATCATGCACTTCTCACCACGTTGTGGAATACAGCACCTGGCTGTTAGGTTTCACAGTGCTGCTGTAAGAAACCGTCTGCAAGTTGAAGAGGGGTCACAATTCAAGGCCAAAGCTTCAGTTACGTTTCTAAATAACTAAGTTAAAAAAAATCAAATGCCTAAAAGGTACTACTTTGGAAAGTTGGTGGATTCTTCTTTTTTTTTTTTTAATTTTGCCAATTTTCTCCCCTTCCCAATGTGGTAGTTGCCAATTAACCCAACCAAATAGTGGCTCTCCCCATCACTTTGCACTGTCCCTGACTCTAGGAGGGTGAAGACATGCAGCACACGCCTTCTCCATTGCGTGCAATACAGCCACTGCCTCTTTTCAAACTACTGCTTGATACACCATCCCTGGGGAACCAACGCGCTCGGAGGAAAGCGCAGGGTCTCTAGTTTCAATCAGTAGACGCCTGAGCCAGCGGACATTGTAATGTGAGAGTGATAGGGAGAGTGAGAGCACTATCCACCCACCCAGAGAGAGTACTGCCAATTTTGCTCTCTTGGGCCCCGGCTGTTGATGGCAAACAGAATGACTGGGATTCAAACTCGCGATCTTCTGGTCATAGTGTCAGCTTCTTAGCCTGCTGAGCCACTCGGGGCCCCCAGTTAGTGGATTCTTGACTTGAACTTTGACACACAGCACTCTCTTATCTTTTTATGAGCTAAATCATGTTCTTTTATGCCTGGCATTAATATGATTCACGTTTATCTCTTTAAGGTCAAGGACTGTAGCCAAGCATGGTCCCACTGAAGTGTGAGGATAAAATGCTTTAATAGAGAGACTGTACAGTGAAATGTCCAGGTTTCTCTGTTGTTTTCCACACAAAATTATGACTGGAATTCCAAAATCCCTTTAGAGGTCCTTTCAAAACACCCAGGGATCCTGACTGTCTCTGTAATGTGCTAAAATCATCTTCTGTGGTTCCCCTGAGACAGAAGCCTTTCTTGTGTGGAAGTGTCCCCAGTCCGTGACCTGGCATGACATGGGGAAAGATTTCAGCTGTCTGAGTTGGTGTGTGTGTGCAAATGTGTGTGTTCATTAGCCATGACCTCTGACCTGTTATCCCCACTTCTCTCAGCTCCACAA
Organism: Crenuchus spilurus; assembly: GCA_036984385.1. NCBI lineage: Eukaryota > Metazoa > Chordata > Actinopteri > Characiformes > Crenuchidae > Crenuchus > Crenuchus spilurus. Next base: position 78,005 of record BRDA01013328.1, on the reverse strand, counting down.
GGGGATAATTAGCCAGATTACATAACCTCGGCTAGCACAGGGCCGCTGAGCTCCAGTCGCCTGTCACTCTGCCCCTTTGTTCAGCCGCTCTACTTACAGAGCCACAATTACCATGCATTGTTCATGTGCCACTCATCCCTTTCAGACTCCATAACACTTATACAGAGCTTCAGTCTGGGCAGCAGAGCTATAATTAGCACTACAGGAGTGTGCACAGTAAACAAGTAGCACAGGTTGGAAGTTTTGGACAGATCAAATTTTGGCTAGAGTTTCTAGATAAGGAGAAAAATGCTTGCAGAGGATGGAACAGGAATGAGATTGAGCATGGCTCTTGGCTGGTGTTGCACTGGAAATAAGATTATCTTATGAATTATGGCTTTGAGTGACAAGCATATGCATGTATGCTAGTGGGTAGGATGCGATTAGTAGGGAATTCCCCATTCACACTCGCATCTGGTTCAGTTTTGCCTCACACATGCACTTAATGGTTGACATGGGTGTTGCCGGATATATATTTCTGTGTCTATACATTTCCAGGGCTATTTTGGTAAGAGGCCAACCCACAACAGTAAACACAATTTAACAAGGTACACCAGAAACCACACAGACTTTACTAAAAAAAACTGTTGCTGTGGTGATAGAGGTCAAAGCAGCACATGCAGCGAGACTTGCAGCCTGACTCCAGAGACTCATTTGGAGGGTGTTTTCTCCTAATCATCATTTCAGACTTTCTGGGCCAGGCCAACCACAACATGGGCTGACTTATGACAGCGTGCAGAGGCAAATATAGTTCCTCTTCAGATGTGCACCACTTAATAAATCCAGCCTCTGTGTAGAATTTGCAGAATATGGCAAAGTCAGCTAATGTGGTGTGTTTGGCACTGACGTGGCACAGTAAACCCATACTGCTGTGGGAATAACATGAGAAAAGGCAAAGAAATGCATAATAAGACTAGAAAAGCTTTTGCAGTGATTCCCAATTCTGTACTTCGGTCTGAACCTCTGTCATGTACATTATGGTGTTTTCCCAACACCACCTTGGTATAATCAGCTCATTAAAAAGCCTTTCCTGACCTGAAGTAGGACTGCCAGAGCAGGGAAAACACCAAAATCTGTAGGGCAGGGTATCTCCATCAACAGAATGAGCAACTACTGCCTTAAGAGAAGAAACACTGGCTATTATTCAGAGTCACACTTTGTTTTTTTAAAAGTGAGACCCACCAGGCTAAAGTATGCGAATTTTAAAGTAAGGCACTGTATCAGAAATTCATTTTTAGTGAGAAGGAGGTCATTACTTATTCATTGGAAAATAATGTTTAATTCATTGCCAAGTCACACATGCTTTAGTGCATCAGAGTGAGAGTCCCTCTCCCTCTAAGAGGGAGTCTGCTTCCCAGCTGCTCCGACTGAAACCACCAGCAGATGTCTGGCCTCAAGATCAAGAAGATGCAGGAGAAACGAGAAGAGACCCCTTAGATGTGTGGAAAGTTGCCCACAGACACCCCACTCCAGTGCACACAAAGACACAGACATCTGCCTCTAAACACACTCGCACATACATGCTCACACACATGCTCCACCACACATGTACTTCCAAAAGTACACACAGACAGATCATTAATAACATCCAGAAGGAGCTATGGTCACAGACACATCTTCACTGTAAAACTTTACATCATACCACAGACAACAATAAGGGTACACAGTAAATCTGCCAGTGTTAAATCAACACTATTAGAGTTAAATTAACACTGAGAGTGTTACATTTTTACACCCTCAGTGTTAATTTAACTCTAATAGTGTTGATTTAACACTGGCAGATTTACTGTGTATACACAAACTGGCTCTGTGACAGATGAAAGTGATGATAAAATGACAAATAAAATAAGGAAGTATTCATGAAACAACTTAAGGAACAATGACATTCAGCCCATAGATGGATGGATGGATGGATGGATGGATGGATGGATGGATGGATAAATGGGTGGGTGTGTGGGAAGACAGATGGATGAATGGGTAGGTGGATGTATGGGTGAATGAAAGGATAGACAGATGGATGAATGGATAGATGGATGGATGGATGGGTGGATACATGAATGGATGAATGGATAAACAAACCTTCATATATAGAAATAATGTGGGGGTGTCGGAGTGACGACATGATCTCAATCTCCCGGCGGATGTGAACCATATCCTGCTCATCCTTGATCTTTTCCTTCCTGATGGACTTAATAGCGACCTGGACGGATGAAATGGAGGAACAGTTTTAGCACACAAGTCAGTCATCAAGTCACATTATAGAGTTGGTCACCACAGAACATTAACTGAATACAGACTGTACTTATACAGAACATTTCAACAAGTCCAGAGAACACCTTAATCATGATATAAAAGAGACTGTATGAATGTATGAAGGGAGAGAACTCATTTGTAATCTTGGGCTGAAGTTCTTAGCAACTTGTGTGTTACACTAGAAACCCAGACACCCATCAAGAACATAAACAGGACTGAGAGATAGTAGGATTGAGGAACAGTGAGGAATCAGGGAAGAGGGGGATTTTGTCAGAGGCAGTAATTTACAGGACAGTAGGTAAGAGCTTTAAGTGTGCTTACTTCATAAATCCCATACTACCATTTCCTTTCCTTTGCTAATTCAAATACACATTTTCACAGTTTCATTTATACTACGAAGCCCCTTCTTACTGTTTATTAGGGTTGAGCCGGATACTCGCTTCAGACGAGTATCCGGTATGGATAAAGCATTTGTGATGAGTACGATCACGAATCGTCAATATCCCTGCTCGTGCTGAAGGAAAATCCTCATTGGGTAACTGGCTGTCTTCACAATCTGTGATTGGCCAGTTACACAAAGCGCCCGCCCCTCCCTACAACAGACGTGTCTCTGTGTGTGTGAGAGTGGAGTACAGCTCTGGCTGCACAGTCACATACACACACACACACACACACACACACACACACACACCTTAATCAATATTGTTTAACTTTGTGTGGAAAAAAAATGCCAAGAACGTTAAGTAGTAAAAATAAACAAATAATTGAAAGAAAAAAAATCAGATTGATCATAAAATAAAAAAAATTAATGGAATAAATAAAGGAAGTTGTGTTGAGTATGACAACTCTAGTTCATGTAGTAAATAGTTCTCTTACTTTTGTGATTAAAAACATTGATTTGAATCTCAATGTTGAAGCTGTTCTGTGAATAGTTTTCAAATAAACAATACATATAGCAACTTCTGATCAATCCATATCAATTTCAGACTTAAAATAATGTACCGATTTAAGCCACACCCTCTTCCGGTTAAACCACGCCCGATTCCGGTTTAGGCCCCGCCCACTCCAAGTACGGATACAGATAATTTAGATGGTTGAACAGACACAGATACAGATAGTGGTGTACTCGCTCATCCCTACTGTTTAAAGTAAGTCTGTAGTTGTGTCTTAAAGCAGAAGATGCAGTTGATTAGTAGGCAGGTATCACCAATACTGCCTTTACATTAAAATATTATAATATAATGTATTTCACTTGATTTTATTACAATCTCTGGTGCTGCAAAATTTCATCCACCTGCAGCTGTTTCAGCCCTTTATAAAATGTTATTTCATGCAACGTGTAATGGATTGTAGTGATGCAACAGCAGAGAAATGCAGACTACCTCAGCTAAAAGCGAAGCTATGAGACATGGCTAGTGTCACTTAGAAATGTTTCAGATGTAGCTTAAACTAGACTTCATTTCAAATGTTCCTCCTTCTTGTTATATAAAT
>BRDA01013328.1:47431-74122 GCA_036984385.1 Crenuchus spilurus | reverse complement strand
AAGCTATGAGACATGGCTAGTGTCACTTAGAAATGTTTCAGATGTAGCTTAAACTAGACTTCATTTCAAATGTTCCTCCTTCTTGTTATATAAATTACAGCAATACAACCGTTCTGGAATAAAGAAAAAACTTATTTAAACCACCCTGTCTAAAGTCAAACAAAGCTCAAAAACAGAACAATGGGCCTGATCCAGCAAGTACAGATTTAAGAGGGGCCTTCAGTCTAAACCTGGCCATTTTACATACTCGATGTGTCATTTCCAAGCCTCCTTAGAGAAAATGAAGGTGTTCTGCTTAGGAAAGAACATGGCACAGCATGCAGTAATGGAGGCTTTCTCTGTGTCTGTACTCTGCTGTGAGGTACGCTGAGGATCAGGATTGGTGAACAGTTTCTCACTGAGACTTAGGACTTAAGACAGATCCCCCTCTAATAGATGGATCAGGTTGCACTGTAGAGAACACATACCACATGTTCCAATGACCATAGAGCAAAGAGCCTCCCTATTTCTGTATTTCCACATGCTCAAGTAGAGATTTTCTAGATGATCTAGTGTTAACATCAGTGTATAATGTTTAAAGTGAACTTCCATAGTATGTCTCTGAAGCAGGGAAACAAAGCTAAAGCCTTGTGAATGGCCTGTGAGATTGTGGGAGGGCAGGGCCTGGGGGGGCTCTAGTTCTCCATCACTGTAAAATGATCTCAACAGTTTTGACCCCCTCTGATCAGCATGACATATTTCTTTAGTAAATACAATATCAGAATACATTACAGTGGTTTCATATGTTCGAGAAATGCATCTAAATGACATAATGGTAGTGAACCTACAGCGGAGCATCTCTGGAGTAATCAGAAGAGAAAGCCTCACATTACTGAATCACTCTCGCAGCTTCCTGGGGAGGACAGGTTGGGGAATGCAGGTAGTACTGAAGCAAAACATATCAAACTTCTGGGAGTCTGAGAGCTGGATTCTGTTTCCCCTTTCATATCCTGAAGCATGCAAATCTATAGATGGGGAACTTAATACAAAAATGATGTGCTAGCTCTTAGATATTCAGTGCGTACTGGTCCTCATCTCAATAGTTGACCGTTCATCACTACTGAAAATACCAATTTGTTGTTGCGATCTGAACTTCTGCCATTCAAAATCAGGAAAATTGAATACCTGTAGCTGTTACAGGTCTAAATATATTGTATAATTTTTGAAAATATATTTAATTCTAGAAAGGTGGAGGGAGAAGAGCCTGTGCTGACTGATGGGTGATGTAATATGTAAGGAAAAAGGAAGTGCTGGCAGGGATTTCCTGCCTATCATACTCCCACCCATGTACTTCATGACCATGTTTAGAGCTGACGGAACAATGTGAACTGGAACTAAGAACGTTTCCAGTGGAAAGAATATGAGGTTCATAGATATGAGTGTTAAAGGGATGTTACAGAACTGGCAAGGGATGTAAAATTTGACAAAATCTAATCTAAATGTAAAGTGCCTGGATTCAACTATTACCTAGAGTTAAAGAATGAGTATCAGATATAGATGTTTAATGAAGACCATCTCTGACTGCCAAAGTGCATATAGATATGACCCAAAAGACTACCAAAATGCTGTAGCTGGTTGGGTTCTGATCAAGAACCATCTACTCATATTTAATAAGCATTTATCATGCCTTGTTTGATTAAACATTTGCTCAGTTAATATTGCCTCTCCAGTCCCTCCAAACTCACCAGATCATAACTCAGAGCTTCAACATAGTAACTTAAAACCTCCCAGAGCTCAGAACTCTGTGCGTTTACTGCATACACTATAAGAGTAAGGAACTTAATGACACAGTATAAGTCCTACCTATCCATCTTCACTGCAAGTCTGTCAGTGAATCATCTCTTCTGCTCTAATGATAGGATGGGAAGACAGACAACTGTAGTCTTTGCCAAAGGAGGAGCCCAGCACACCAGAGTGCCGCTTTCCTCCGAGAAACGAAAACCACATGCTACACAGAGTTGAAGGTAAATTATCCAGCACATCCCTATAAGGAAACCTGACCGGAATGGCTCAGAACTTGATTACATGGAATAAAAAAAGTATAAATAAATACATAAATGGGGCCCGTTCTCTGCACGCTTGGGTTGAAATCCTGCAAAATCTTAGGGTCTTTATTGGTAAGCCACAGTGAACTGTTTTCCATTACCTCATGAAGTTTATCTAGAGCTCAGGTATGTGCCTCCTGCCAGCCTCACAATAAGAGTGTAGGAATGTGAAAGATCCAGAGGGGCCCAGCATGGATACTGCTCTCATAGCACCACTTCAAAATAATCAGGGAGGTTTTTTTATATTCTAAAAAAGTTGTAGTCTTAATTCCGTCTATCCTGAGTCAGAAAATCTGGATCTGATAGAGCTGCACTGTAGAACATACTACAAGTTCCACAGTCCAAGCATTAGCATCCAGAAACACTTGAAAACCAGGACGGAAGTTCTACCTCCTGAATTTCCTTCTAACTAAAATCTGTTAGAAAAGGTGTGGTCTATTTGTTTCCATCTGAGACTTTCACGTGAAGTTTTCTACTTAGGGTGCTTTCACACCTCAAAGTCCGGACCATGGTCCAAACCAAGGTTTGTGTGTTTGTTACTTTATATATAGTTTTTCCGGTTAGGTTTGTTTTCACACTGCATTTTTGTGAGCGCAACAAGGACGTTTACTATGACACGCCCACACACTGTCATCATCATTTACGTGCGGTGCATCTTCCTACACTCGACACTGATTGGTTTGTAGAAGGACGTGCATCTGACCCTTTTATATACTTTTATATTCCCCTGCGGCACTTTCTTTAGTTTCGGATGGTCTCTCATCCTCTCAGAAAATAAGCTGCACGTTTCAGCATTTTTGGTTTACAAGCTGACGTTTCACACGTTCATCTGACCAAAATTATATTAAACATGTCGTCTCCTCCTCGCTCCATGTGCTACCACGGCTCATTTTATGCTGTTCTGGTTATTTTTCTTATTCTGTTGTTGTTGAATGTTGTTACCACCTGCGTCAACTTCCTGTATTTGGTCCGAAAGTCTGAACCTTCTTGAAACGTGTTTTCACACTGCATGCGAATCGGACCATGGTTCAGTAGATCCGGACCGAGACCACCTCTTTTGGTCGGACCAAATTTTGCTCCTTTGGTCTGGACCGTGGTTTGTGGCCGCTTTCACACCTGCTATTTTGGTTAACTGAAAAGTCTGAAAGTCTGGACCAAACAATGTGTGAAAGCACCCTTTGTGCAGTGGATCTAGGTCATGTTACCTGAAATGTAAATGATAAATCAGTAGTAGATACCGTGGACCAAACCTGCATGCAAGTTAAGAATCAGAAACTTGTCTGCTACCAATCCACCATAAGAAACATGAAAATGTTATGCCTACAGCAACTAGAACAAACCAAAAAAACAATCAATTCTCAAAACATCCGGACAAGGATTTTAATGGACACCAGTCGTTTTCCCTCCTTGCAGGATCTAAGTCTGTCCTGTGCCATCACCTAGCAATCCAAACCTTATGTCTTCTATTCTGGGCCATTGTTTAAACACCCTGCAGCCTAGTGCTTCTGCTGTACATCAGTAGATCTCTGCACGCATGTGTATGTGTGTGTGTTTATGCTTTTGTACTTAATTTAATTCTGTACTTTTACAGTTGGTTAGCTCTGCCTGACAGTGCTTAGTTGGATAAGCCTGAGAGTTGTTAGAGGTTAATGTTATTTGCTGTCTATTTAGAGCCCTGTGTTGGAATGTTTATGGTTAGAATGATGATTTTAATAGAGGACATTGGTCCTAAATCAGCACTAATGGCAATCCAGGGTCTGTCCTTCTGCTCTTCTCTGGTTTGAGCCCTGCACAGGATATTAATTTTCCATGGCATTTTCATTTCCTGTTTAAGATGGCCTTTCATGTGTCACTATCTGCCTTCAGTCATGCTGTCACCGCAACCTTTTCTCGCTGTATCCTACACACGCACACACCGTCTGCATACCACTAAAATCATACAACTGTACTGAATGGTCTCACAGGAATGAGCAATCTCTTAAACTGTATAAACCAAAAACATGAACACATACGTTTGAATACACTTGTGCACACGTATACAGACACACACTCACTCATACTCACTATCTCTTCCAGAACCTCTCTGACCTTCTTTCTGCAGTTTCCATTAAGTATAGAAAGGGAGAGAAGGCTGGTAAAGTAATGTGGAGAATAGACATTGCATAACAGTCTCCATCTCTCTTCTGTTTTTCTGTGCAGAAGGGATCAGTGCATGCCTGTAGGTCAGGGGTTACAGGCTTATGGTACCAGTCTGAGCAAAAACCTGTGTACACTCAATAGGTTGACCAAGTAAATGAAGCTTTTGCTTAGACAGAAGAAAAAAGATGAAAATTCAATGAGGCATTAGACTAAGTGGAGTATATAAAGTGCTTCTGCACAAGGCACACCCTCCCTTATGCCAGCGATATTTCTGTCATGCCACTGATAAATGATGCAGTCAGATATTGAGGTCATACAATGCTATGAACTGAGTCTCTAAAACACTATGTTTGTGCAAACATCATAAAACAGAATGGTTTTTGGGGTGCTTTCCCAACAATAGCTATTACTATTGGTCACTTTCATGTAGCAATAACAATGACTGTAGATTCCAGAGAAACTTGACCACACAACAATTAAGCATAGCTTTTACATCACCACAAAATCAGTGTGGGTGGAAGGTCATATATATTCTCTCTCATAGCCTGCATTCAAACAAGCAGCCCTCCAGTAGTCAAGGTGGAGCTTTAAGCTCTGAGAAAGTGTCTAGGAGGGCTACATTGTCTAGGAGGGCTATCTGTGCTATTAGGCTGAGGCTCTTTAAGGAAACCTCTGTCCCTCAGAGAGATAAGGATAACGCAGGAATGCATGACTGTGAGTAAGCAGTGTTAAACAAATAGCTCCTGGTGTGGACAAAAGCACACTTACTAATACACTCAGTCAGAACATCACAACTCTTGTTTTGTTTCCTAAGGCAACAGTAAGACAGCAAAAACATTTTTGGCAACTTTTTTGAGTAAATATGAAAGGAAAAGCAAAACTAGTACTCCCTGTGAGTTCATGTGTAATACAGGTTTAATTAAGTGACAGTCCACACTCACTCTGTTCACAGGAAAAAGACATGTTTGTGTACATCTCTCTCCAGAGTCCTGGTTTATTTTTAGCTTCATTACCCACTAGTCATACTTCCGTTCACCAGCTGGTGGAGAAGTGGACACAAACTTGGTCCTGGCAACGGGCCCAAAATACCCCAGCCTGTGTGTTCAGTATGTGTGTGTTTGTCTGGGTGGGTGGTGTATAAGCAAACACTGCATAGCGCCAGACGGCACTGGTCGAGAACGGAGGACTCAAACAACTCACACAGCCACATGTGTTTAAAGGGCTCCCAGTGGATCTGGTATTGCTATAATGTCATAACATACCACATCAGTGATTCTTGTTGTCATGGAAACTCATGTCTTTCATGGTCTCTAAACCACATATACCCACCCGCAGGGAAAGACTAGACTTTCATTAATACACAATACAGTCTGTGGTAAGGCATGTGTGTTGAAGGCATGATATAGTGTGTGTATAGGTTTGGGTGTGTGTTTAAATGAGAGAGTGGGAAAGAGCTGCACTGGTTTGCGTGCAGTTTGGCTCATAATTCTGACACCCCACCTAGAAACATGATGTCATCTTTCTCAATTTTATGGCTTTCTCTTTATCACACTCCAGTTCTCTGTTTTACTCCATCTGTATCTGTTCATCACTCTCTTATCTATTGTATATAGTTTGTGCCATAATAAAGTGTGTGTGTGTGTGTGTGTGTCTGTGTGTACTCAGCATATGTTGTGTTTTGGATGGAATGCTAGTCAACAGGCATAATCCTGCCGATGTCAACTGGCATAGTCATACTAAATCAGCACCAGACCAACACTAACCAGAATGAACCATGCTGTTCTAAGCTGTTTTTTTCTTCAGCATGGTGGGAATGCGTAAGGAGATATGAATGTGACCTTTTTCCTGTGCAAGAACATTTTCACCATCACAAGGCCTTCTGGCTATCTGCCTCTGCTCATACTTGGAAAGACAACCTAATACAGCCCGGATCTTCTAAAGTCTGATCCTGTGGCACATACAAATTGTCCCTCTACATGTACAGCTCCAGTGGGGGTCAGGTGCTGGAGTCAATCCAGGGAACTGTGATGAAGGTCAACAAAATAACCAACAACTCACACATCTCCCTGGAACTTCTATACTGGCCTGAGTTGAGTACAGCAGATGAGCATGTTCATGCTTGACCTACATATTCAAAACAACCTTAACGACCATATCTGAGGGGGCTATTTATGGATTTAAGGATGCACGACGAGGCGACGGCAAAGCTCAATTTAAACCATGTGCTACTGGCATTAGCTTACAAGCTTATTAGATTCTTTATATATTCATCATAGTCTCGAAATGTTGATGCGGACTCTGAACTCTGTAACCGGGACAGAGTTGAGCAGAGTCACCGGGATTTTTAATGATGCATTTCACTGAAGCCATTAGAGAGGCATCAGTGCGTCTGAACTTGGATTAGGAACCGCTGCACATGCACCTACTTCCCTGTGTCTGAAACTTGAAGGCAGAGTCTTTGCTGCTTAAGCAGGTGCCTTAGAAAGAAGCACTAAGAAAAAGCAATTTGTAATTGACTCATGCTTAAAACACATTTAGTAGACATCAATACACTACCACAGTTTGCTGCTAGCCCTTGTGTCTAAAATATAAGAACTGCTGCTTCCTAGGCTGTATTCTGCAGCAGGAAGGCATTGTGTCTAATGTTTATATTAGTTTTTGAAGATATTTAAATAGCTGGCAGTTTTAAAATGCAGCTTTTAATGTAAGCATTAGATTTGGACCCAGCTTTATGCCTTCCTGTCTCAGTCTTGAGTATTCTGTACTTGGCACGTTCTAGTCATGGCAGCAGAGGACATGTCTCAAATGTAAGAAATGATGCCTACTCAGGCTGTATTCTGAGGCAGGGAAGAATGAAACAGTGTCCAAACCCTATGTTTACATAAAAGGCTGTATTTTAAAACTCTGGATAGGTTTTGAAGAGGAACTTAGAGCTTGTTAGCGCCTTGTACACCCTTTGTTTTTAACAGTGTTTTTTTTCTAAGGCACCTATGTAGGCAGCAAGGCACCAAGGCAAATACAAGTTTCAGAACACAGCCAGAGTGCGGGCACGCTGTAACCATGGAGACGTGGCGCGCGCGCGCATGCGCTTCCCAGCGAGCGTCTGCACGAGAGAATTCCCGAGAGACGGAAGAGCAGGCGCTGGAGCCAAACACAACACATTAACCTCACACAGCAGCTGCCGCTGTTAAACTCACCGTACTCGCAACATTCACTGGACATGACACTAAAACAACATTTAAGCCTACGTCATTAACCTTCATAAAGAAGACTGAGCTCACCTCTCTCCCAGAGTGCCTCTCAATAGCCTTCTTCACCTTGCCGTAGGTGCCCCTCCCCAGCGTCTCCAACAGCTCGTAGCGGTGCTTCAGGTTGTGCTTGTGGTGGTGTTTCTTCACGCCGGAGCTCCGTCTTCCCTCAGCGGGCGGGGGAGAAGGAGAAGTCGGCTCTCCGCTCGGCCTGCCCGCTGAGGACTGAAGCGCTTCGGCCTCAGAACACCGATGAGGCGAGGCACAGGAGACGTCCATCACCAGCACTTGGTTAAATGTCTTTCTAACTATCTAGTTCTCAAATATTAATAATAGATTATAACACTAATAGACCTAATTATAACATATATAGTAATAAATAAATAAATAAGCACGAAATGTTTACTTATGTTAACATATAGGCTTTATGATTCCCTCGCTTCCCTCATATTAGGTTACTGATCTACCGGCTAAGGTTTTATCTATAATACTACTGACTAGACTAAAGAGGAAAACGAGCAATGTGGGCTATTGATTAAAACAGCGTTGTCGCTACGCGTATAAACTATACATATGTTACAAGGCATATTCAAATGGAGCTCATTAACTATGTGGATTTCATGGCTCTTGGCTGCAGACACATGAGCTAAAGCTACAAAAATAAAGATCCTCTCAGCTCAGCGTCCACTCGCTTCTCTTCCCTTCACTGCATATGACCATCTTTGTCAGACAGGCGGCCGTGTAGCCTACAACCTACCGCTAAAAGTCACCGAAAAACCGAAGCCATTGACAATAATAAAACAACAAACGAGAGTAAAACCTCAACCGTCATCGCTTCCCGAGACAGCAGCGGCGCAGCCGGCGGTGTGTGTCACCCTCATTGTGTCCGCCGCTGCGGAGCGGCCTGACACAGCGGAGCTCCGGCCGAGGAGCTGGGGGTCCATGACCAGGAGAGCTGGGGGTGAGGGTGGAGGAGCCGCGCCGTCTTCTCTGCTGCCATCATCTCTACAGACTCCTCTGTACAGGCCGCCTCTGTCTCGCTGTGTCTCTCTCTGTGTCTGTTCTGCTCAGCTCTGCCTGCGCGTATAAAGCAGAGCGCAAGACGGGCTCGAGCAGGGGGCGGAGCTACAGCTCCAGAGCTTCTAGTGTGGCTTTTAATTTATTTTTGGGGTGCTTTCCCCTCTCACACGGTGGAGCATCTACAGAGAAAACAAGTACGTTGATACTGATCCATTACACGTTTACTAACACAGTAATAGTGTTATTTTTACTCACCAGTGCTTTTCCTGCTTTTCACTCAGGTTTGTCCTGGTCTGATGGTCACTGGCTGCACTAAAAACAACAATAACTTCAGTTTTTCAATAAATAACCAACTACAGTCTCACATATTGGTAAATTCTAGGTGTACTACACCACCACCACAGTTTTATAAATCAGACAATATCAGCTTATCCTTTTTGGCATCAATTTAAACTTGTATAAGACTCCTTATTTCACTGAAAACTTACCCCTGAGTTATGTGATTTCATCCTGATTGACACATAATTACACACTGATTAAAGAAATCATATGCATTATCAATATGAATGAATGAATAACAGTCAAGGGGCCCTGCTTTTTCACTTTTGATTTAAATCAACTTGAAATTTGAAGTTCTCCAAACTGCAAGTTCTTACTTTAGTCAAAAGTTGCACTAATTCACTTAGTTAGGTAATTAAAATGAGAATATATTGTTTCTCATTTTCATCACACAACTGCTAAGACTCTGTTTGGGCTCCCAATTATGGGGTTTGGCCTCAATCTCAGGACAACAAAGTGAACACAATAATGTTCTACAAAGACGAAACATGTTTTTAACATCAAAACAGCATATTTTGGTTTGCTCTACATTTGTCTTTTTGTGTCATTGAGTTGTGCAACAGTCTAAGCATGAGCTTGTGAGTGATGTTACAAATGTACATGAGACTGTGGTGGGGGAGATACAGTGGCATTGTGTGAAGAAAAGAGTCAGTTAGTGGGGAAGATCATATAAAACATAATTTAGGTTGTTCAGCAAGCAAACTGAAATAAATACAGTAAGTGGCCTTAATATTTTAAGTTGGGCTGATTCTTTACAGTGGATCTGTTTCAGCTCATATATTGTAGTGTGATCATTTATTCACCATGAATTTAGATCCATTTGGGGGTCAAAACTGAAAATGCAGATTCTTAGTCTTTAGAGATTTTTATTGGCTCTATTATTGTTTAGAGTCATGGCCACAGTGAAGTGTGCTCTGGATCCCCAAAAGAGCAACACACACACACACAGACACACACACACACACACACACACACACTGCAAACATACTGAAAGCTCAGTCTGTCTCTGCAAATCAAGCCTGTTTTCCTTTGTTTGCTTCTGTTTGGATTTAGTACAGTGCAATTCCCCCAACAGATTGGACAAGAGGAAGTCTGAGTCAAACAGTCTCTAAATTGAGCGAGTTATGTCCATTTGATCTTGGTAGCTGCAGGAATCTGGGGCATTTGGTGTTTTGGTCTGCAGTGGGTCAATAGAGCACAAATTGAAACAGTAATTCTCTCTCTCTCTCTCTCTCTCTCTCTCTTTCTCTCTCTCTCTCTCTCTCTCTCTCTCTCTCTCTCTCTCTCTCTCTCACTTTCTCTGCATGCAAGATTTGCATTTCTGTCAAAGCTTGGCCTTATATGCTCCCTCCCTGCTATCAAATATCAAGAGTCAGACACTGTCATCTGGCGATGGAAATACAACAATCAGTAGACATTTGTTCCCAACTTTAAGAGGCATCCAGGAGTAGTTATGAATGCTAAACCCAAAGCATTCTGAAAACAATTAGAGGAGAAAAAAGAGAAAAAGTGAACTGTTTCTAGAAAGGAATTACTTGGGCCAGTCAATGAGAGAGTGAGAGAGAATCAAAAACATTTCTTAATCCACCAGTTTTCCTACTACTCAGAACTTGTCATGTGAACTTTCACTCATTATTGTTTTGGGGAGTTACAGTAATAACTGAAAACAGCTTTAGTAGGAGCATTGCACAAGCATTCTCTTAACAACACCAATACATTTCCTTACATGAGCATGAATTTTAAAAAAGCATTTTGCAAATTAATAAATACATCTGTGAATTATTTATATTCTGCCATCTTTCCACTTGAAATTTGAAGCTCTCTCTTTCTGCTGGGCCTTGAACAAAGATTTCTTTGAAGATATTTTATTCAGGTATTTGACCCCCTGCAGGCATTTGGCACAGACTGCCGACTGTAATCATTTCAACATCATCAGCGGCATCTGCACATAGAAAGGGCAACTGAACAAAGCACCACTCAAACACAGAATTAGAGTGAGAGAAAGAGCCCTCCAACAAAACAGGGCTGAAAGAGACATCATTTGGAATAAATTGTCTTTGTGGAGGACATTGTGTGAGGAAATAGCAGGTTAATGGTGGTAATTACCTAAAATATAACCCTAATCAATCACATAACTACAAAAAACTACCTAAACTTAACCTTAAAGGGCAATTGTAAAATATCTAAACAGTATTTTATAAAATTGTATTTTTTATCAGTCAGTGTCTTGATGCAAAATGATTGTCTTTAAAGTGGTGGTGGTAGTAACCAGGGTCACAATGTACACAAAGTAAATGTAGTATTTTATTTACAGAACATACAACAATCAGCTAGTTCATCTCTTGTCTAGTTTAGCTCCACTAACCTTATAGGTGCACTTAGTAGTTCTACAGGGTGGGCCATTTATATGGATACACCTTAATAAAATGGGAATGGTTGGTGATATTAACGTCCTGTTTGTGGCACATTAGTATATGGGAGGGGGAAAACTTTTCAAGATGGGTGGTGACCATGGCCGCCATTTTGAAGTCGGCCATTTTGGATCCAATTTTAGTTTTTTCAATGGGAAGAGGGTCATGTGACACATCAAACTTATTGGAAAACAATGATGTGCTTGGTTTTAACATAACTTTATTCTTACATGAGTTATTTACAAGTTTCTGACCACTTATAACATGTTCAAAGTGCTGCCCATTGTGTTGGATTGTCAATGCAACCCTCTTCTACCACTCTTCACACACTGATAGCAACACTTTAGGAGAAATGCTAGCACAGGCTTCTGGTATCCGTAGTTTCAGGTGCTGCACATCTCGTATCTTCAGAGCATAGACAATTGCCTTCAGATGACCCCAAAGATAAAAGTCTAAGGGGGCCAGATCTGGAGATCTTGGGGGCCATTCAACTGGCCCACGATGACCAATCCACTTTCCAGGAAACTGTTCATCTAGGAATGCTCAGACCTGACACCCATAATCATCATGATGAAGATGTTCCTATTTATACTTCAACTATTGCTGCACAGTTTATGTTGGTCATCCTGTAGTCCTACATCAATGGCTTCCAAAAGGATAGCAATTTTTGGTTGTTGAGCTTTTCTTTGTCTAACAGTGAGGTGTTTAAAACCTCCAGCAGTTACTACAAAGTACTACAAAGTGCAGCTATAGGGTAAATAGAGCTGATAACATGGACAAATAATAAGGAGGTGGTTTTATTATGACTGATTGGTATAAACATTTTCATATAATCACTGTTGAGACAAATCTTGTATCTCCAGTTCCTTAATTTGGACTATACATGGTTAAACATTTCAAGATGAATGAAGCAGCTTTTAAAGGCAATTACTCTTCTCTTCCCTAGAACTGAGCATTGGTCATCAAAATACTATGAATGACTTTGTTTACATAATCACAGTCTTATTATACAGAAACTGAAATATCATTAGAATTCTACTTTAACCTGAAGACTACATACCTGCCATTAAACCTGTTTCTAATGTTAACCCCAGTAACATTAGACACAAGTTAACCCCAGTAACTGTACAAGGTGCTTTTTCTCAGAGACGCCTGCAAAACTATCTGGACAAGGTCACTGCTGTGACATTTTACTTTCTCATGTGCCCACTAAGTTTCCACAAGGGAAAAAAAACATGTACTCATACACTCATAAACATGCAGCCATGTTTTTCACTGACACCGTGTTTATGTGCATGGTGTGGAACATTGCTGACATGAGTTCACACACACATCTTATATTTTGAACATTGACAAGAGGGATCCACCTGCTTCAGAGATGGAAAATGCAGTCTGCTGCCAGCGGCCCAGCATAGGAGGCCAGAATAGTGCAGCCGAGAGGTTGATCACAAGAGGACATGTAGACAGACATACTGTCAGAGGAGACAAATAAAGGAGGCAGACAGACATACAGGCAGACAGTCTAGATTAATGTAGCTTTAATCATCCATTTTCCAAGTAATGTCCAACCAGTGTTCCAGCCACTGTCCAATCATCATCCTCTTCATTTTACTTTTTAAATTTTCTGTTTTGACAAAAGTGATACAGATCCCTTCATTATGCAAACCATATTAGGTATATTTTGAACTGAGAAAAAGCTATATACTAGGGATGCATTATTTGGCAACCAAAATTAAGTGAAAATACAGAATAATTTATTCCACGCAATGACGTTTTAATGACACTTTATTTTTTATATTGGACATTCGTTTGACATTCAGAATTCTGCTTTTCTTCATCAATTAACAGATTCACACACAGTTACAGTTTGGTGGTGAAATGGAAGAAGAAAAAAAACTACAAGTACAGCCTTTAGTAAACTGTGCTTGTTATGATTAAGCCAGAATACAGCCGCTTAACTTTTTGTTTGTGCTCTGTCGGCTGCAGTGTTAGGGACCATCTCACAAGTGTTTCAGTATCTTTAACTAATGACACTCACATTAGACGCACAAAACATCTATTTGACTTACATCATTCATTTTAGCAATTTTCATCATTTTGTTTCATTTTTAATATGAACAATTATTAATAATTATTTTTATAGAAATAGTGTAGGTACTAATTTTACAGTATAACAATTTATATAAATTATTTTTTTTGGACACTATGATTGTAGTACCATGATATTTCTTGTAAGGGACATTCAGGTAAAATGCCCAAACCAGGATTGTTCAGTACAATAGCAGACATTTCTGAACTAACTATGGTCCAATTATGACATTTACCAATCAGTGTTGACAATGACAAGTGTATTGTGGGCCAAAACTGACTCAGTCCAAAAATGACCTAACATGAAAAGTTTGAATATAATTTTGGGCCCAATCTAGCCAAACTGTAGCCAGTATCAAACAGTATCATCATGTTAGCCAGCCAGTATCCCTGAATTAAATTTTATTATGTTTTTCAGCACACAGATTCAGGCAATGACATAATGGTGGTTCCTTGGGGATATATGGATCAATGAAGGCAGTTAGGTGTGGCCAAGAAATGGCCCATCACTCATTTGCAATCAGGGACCTTTTCAGCAAAAGACCAGTGCAGCTTCAGGGGTTCATTCCAAACAAGCCAGAACACAGATAACAGTCTCCAAACAATTGATTTTATGTACTCTTGCTTTGGTCCAAGAAAAACCTGCAGCCACGCCGGCCTTTTGTGGTTAAAACTGCACATCCCTGGTTTAGATAAACACTGACGTTCAGCTCCACTGAGGTGTTTTAACCCTTGTGTGCTGTTCATGTTTTTGCTACTTAGTCAATGTTTGCAGGTGTAGTGGACCAACTGTATTACTGGGTTTTTAAATCAATAAAGTCATAATTTATTTAACATAATTTATGTTAAAATGCCAAATGTTTACTATCCCAATAACAAGCAATAACAAAATCATACATGGTTAATATTTACTGTTTTCCTCTGTTAGATCATATTTATGAATTATATTACTGTCTGGTTTTTGTGATAAAACATAAAAAAGGAAAAATATCATCAAAAATATCAACAAATCTAAAAGAAATGTTAAGAAATTTCACTCATTTGTCAGTCTAAGAAACACCAGCCTGAATATGTGAACAGATACAGTATCTATATCAGTCTACACATCAGTCCCATTGTATACATAATCTACAGACATGCCAGTCTATTCAACGCATTAGGGACAGTTTTACTGTGTGCGTCACAGATGAATGTTTGCTGTGTCCGTCTCACTGTCTGTCTGTGTCTGTTTGTGTATGGGTGTGTGTGTGTGTGTGTGTGTGTCTGTCTGTCTGTGTGTCTCTCTCTCTCTCTCTCTCTCTCTCTCTCTCTCTCTCTCACACACACACACACACAAACACATGCGGAGGACAGAGTGAGGGGACACAGTACATCCACATTTTAATAAGCACTGAGCTAGTGGACCCAAACATCACATATGTAAGACATATAGGGGTTTTATGAAATTAATGAAATTTTTATTTTATATATCGTTCACACAAAAAATGAGCCAAGACCGACAACCCCTTATATAGAACACTTTGTAGTGCTTTAAAGAAGCATGCTTGGCTTTGTCCAAATATATTTCATTGCACTTTTCTAAATGTAATAGAATACTTTTAAAAATGTACACATTTTAAATGGTATTGCAAAGACCACTTCAAAACATGATGGGTAACCATATATTAAGTAATTGCAAGTGTAAGTAAATGACATGCAAAGTCTATTCAGAGAGTGAATTGAAAACTTTTTCAGTGTAATTGGAAGGAATCTTTCATTTTAAAATACAAATGCTTCAAGGAATTTAAAACCCCTTAGGATACTCCACCCCAAAAACAAAACAGGTGAGTACACCAAGGGCAAGAAAGACTGTGCTGCCTTCCATTATGACCTCCTTGTCCATGATGACTTTCACCACCTGAAGGGCACTCTTTCATTACAACCACTTAAAATAATATGTGGTGTGACTCTCTGTAATAAATCAGACGAGAAAAAAATGGCTTCACTGTAAATATATTAATAAAGTCAATTGTTACATGTTTAAGTTTTTAAACATACTTACTCAGATGATAAGAGAAATCAGGCATTCTCACTAAAAAGAGCTGGAAGTCACATGATGGCCATCTCCAGCAGTAGACTAATTATTTGTATTATGGGTATATAATCAAAAATTATTGGTATATGATCAAAATTATTTTACATCATTAACCAAGAAATACAGTTCTCAAGACAAATATATACAGTTCCCCCACAATTATTGGCACCACATAATAGATGAGTGATTATAAGAAGAGGTTATAAAAGAAATTTAATTGGGGAATTAGATTAATCTAAGGTAGAAAAATATACCTTTAATTTAAATAAATGCATATATTGCACTTAAGAGGACCAGAATATCTAGGAACTTTCAAGAAGTATTATATCATTCCTGTTTCACTGGTGTAATATACAGGTGCATCTAAAAAATCAGAATATCATCAAAAAGTTACTTTATTTCAGTTCAAACTCATATAGCGGCCTTCAGCTCGTCTGCATTGTTGGATCTGGTGTCTCTCATCTTCATTTTCCCAAACCATCACAGAGGTCCCAGAGTGTGGAGGAAGAGTCGACCTAAACACCGCATAAGAGTTAATGTAGTCACTAGGTTTATGTTCTGCTGCCATCTGGTGCCTGTACTTTATAATGCCCTACACCGTGTTTTGAGTGTTTCATTAATGATCTGGTTCATTATTTATTCACTAGACCGCGTTTAAAAGTGAACAGACTGGAAAATACCAGCGGAACCTGAGAATTTGAACATCACTATCCTTGCACTGTTATACTTTTGAATGCGGAGCTAATTATGCCTGCCGCTGATTGGTTGAGTGTCGCAGTTGTGAGCCAATGTGAACATGAGCGCTCGTAATTGATTAAAGCGCGTGATTTCAAATACCGCCGAGCTCAGCGTGACGGAGCATTCTGGTCAGAGAGAAAATCAAACATGGCGACTGTGAAAGAGCGAGCTGCTGCACTTAATCTGGGGTCTAAACTTTACAGCCCAATGCATCGTCCTGTTGGTGAGGACACAAAAATACTTATTCTGAAACCATTTTGTTGTTGTGACATGCATTTCAATGAATAACAATTTAAATATGTACATTTAGATATGCTCTAAACAGCTTGAGGTTTTAGGTACTAAGTAAGGTTTTTGAGAGTCACAGCTCACAAGTTACAGGTTACTACAGATTGTACAACAACAACATAAGCCTCCATAGAATTTTCTGTTTGCTACCAGTAATTACAAAATCCATTATTAGAGAATGTTATGGGTCATTAGGCTGCTTTTAACATTATTAGCCTAACCTAGGGCCTCTCCAGTCTTATCACCAATGGGTGTGGTATGGCTGCAGGGTTTCATTTATTTTAATTTAGTTTAATCACAGCATTAGTGTACTTTTGGCACAAGCTGACTTTTACAGTGCAGTATAGCCTTACAGTTTAGCCAATGGTACTATCATAATACATTTTGGAGTCATTGTCATCAACAGATCACCGGCTGGTCAGTAAGCCATTGCAGTCTGGCATCATTTGGAGGAACATTATAACCCACCTCAAAGCAGAGGTGAAGGTGAAGCGGCGACGTCACTATATCAAGTCTCACGATAATTGCTTCCTGGGCTCTGATGCTGTGAATGTGATCCAGGATTACATCGGTCAAAACAAGATCTTGGGTGATGTAGATGTCCCCAGGGCTAAAGTAGTGCGTGTGTGCCAGGCACTCCTGGACTGTATGGTGTTTGAAGCAGTGGCTTATAAAGCATTTGGGAAAGAGTGTAAGCTCTTTGTGTTTCAGGACAGTGATCATAGCCTGTACCGATTCTTGAGCACCCAGAACCCTCCACTGAACCTTGATGACAGCTCTGTTCCCACATCTGCTGAGCAGAGTCCAACACACAGCCAGCTGCCCAGGTGATTCACAGCTAGACTATTGCACTGCTGGTCTAGCATTATTTCACTTAAATATGTGACCCTGTCTGGGAAAACCTGTTAAGTCATATTTTTTTCAAATAAGAGTTATATGCATATTTGGAAAGTCTACTGTTAAAGGAATACTCACAAAATTTCAACTGATTCTCATTTTCCAAGATATAGCATATCAAAACATTGCCGACTGAAACTCAACTTGGTTTATTTGTGTCACAAGACATTAATAAATCAGAAATGCTTGGATGTTAATCAAAACAAATCAAAATCTACCAAAAATTAATACTGAAAGATGTGTCCGGCTAAAGTTGCTCTGTTTTCATCGGCTGAAGACCTCTGACCTGCTCACGTTTGGTGGATGGATAAATGAGCTCCAACACATCTCTGCAGTGAACAGAGTTTTGGAGCTGAATGGCACCCAACAATCTTGTGTACCTCCGCAGTAGAAATAGTTCTACATCCAGATTTGAAGGGTCACAGTAACCCATGTTTTTTTGGTACAATCAAAAAATTCTGTGAATGACTTGCTGCACAAAAACACTTTTTTTTTTTTTTTTGTGAGTTTTTGTTTTTGATACAAACTTGTGCTGCGATAGATATTTGAGACCATTATCTTTCATTTACAGCAATCAAACAAAAGTGGCAAATTTTTGTCGCTAATGTGAGTAATAAGCTGAATATGATATCTCAGTAAGTCACCCAGCAACTTTGGCTGGGTTTTCCCAAATGGGTTTTATATATATATATATATATATATAAACACACACACACAGTATATGTATCTGATGGACCAATCAGAAGACGCCAGAGTCAGTGGATGTTGTATTGTGAAAGTGATGGCGAGAGAGAGTGCCATCTACCCACCCAGAGTGTTGATCTTTGCTCTCTCGGGCCCTGAGCTGTTGATGGCGAACAGCATGACCAGGATTCGAGCTCACGATGCTCTGGTCATAGTGTCAGCATCTTAGCCCACTGAGCCACTCCGCGCCCTGATCTAGCATTATTTCCTCAGTGTCATAAAGCTAATGTCTGTGCATTATGTTAGCTCAGTAAGGTATCAAAGTATTATCATAAATATAATTGAGCTCAACTGTCATTTGACAACAAACTATGCCTCAGATGTGATGCATGCCCACACACTTAATGGGTGTGTTCACATTGTTGCTAAATCTTATTACTGCAAGTTACTTCTGCACATTTAGAGGTTGTGGTCCAAAATTGATTCAGATATAATAAACTTTTGTATTACTTTTGCAGGCAAGATGACCCCATGTTCCTCCACAGTACTCCAGTGAAAGCAGACCACATAACTGTACTTCTGGACGGGCTTGACTTTAGCTCCAGCTTTCTACAGACTGAGAGTTTACCACAGTCCGGTAACTCTTTCCACACTTTGCTGTTGTAGTCTCAACCATTTTTAAATGGCCTAATATAAAGAATACTGTCATTACTGATTTGTAATTCCAGTTGACATGGTGGGAGAAAACCAGTGAGAAAGTTTATTAAAAAAAAAAAAAGTATAACCTTTTAAAAGTGTTGGATGTTTGTCAGACGTTATGGCTCTTCCTCCAATTTTGACACACGTTTTCACTAATTGTTACAATGTCACCGAGTGTCACATTTATAGCTACACCAGCTAAAACTAGATGGAAAAACTGAGTAAATGTGAGTTGATGTCTGTCTCTCTCAGTGGTCAGTCAGGTATGGCAGGAGCAGACGGTTCAGAGGCTTCTGCAGCTGATAGAGCTCCCTCTGCTGGAAGGAGTGTTGGACTGCAAAGAGTGTGATACTCCCTTGCCTGGTGCCAACAGTAATGCACCTGATCTGCTCTACACCAGTAACTACCTGGACAGAGAAATACTCAAGGCTTTTAAGAACTCTCAGTGGGTTATCACCTTTTATAGGCTTGAGGTTAATTGCAAAATTCCGATTTACATTAAGGACATTGAAGTAGCCTAAATTAAGTTTTTGCTGTTTCAACATTGTTTATACCCCATAGATGAGAAATGCTCTCCTCAGATTGGCTGGCAGGTGTTAATTTTATATATTGCCACACATTCAAACAATCAATGTTCTGTATTAGTGCTCTTCAAACTTTGAATGGTAATTACAATAGTAAATATAGTCCATGACATCCATATTGTACACATACATACACAAAAATACCTAAATGTGTTGCAGTCAGCTTGTAAACAGGATAAGGTATCCCTTACATTATTTCTGTGGTTGTGAGAGAAATCTGTAGCGGGTTAAAGTATAAAATGTTCTTTACAGAAAAGATGAGTGGCTCTTGGCTGCATTAGACTTGCTGGACTTCCTGCCAGATCAGTTGGTGGTTGAGGTGAGCCGGGAGCTGCCCAGCATTTTACCAGAGGACAATGATGATGATGATGGTCAAAGTCACTCCAGATCCAGAAGCACTGAGCAATGCAAAGTACTGCTGTTTGACATTCTGGCTAAACACTATGGACAGGCCAATATTCAGCCTCTCCTCACCAGTGACATGAATGATGTGTACACACAGCTTACAGAACTTCTGGGTAAGTTAGGACTGATGCTACCACAAATGATTATTTAACCATAGGTTTGGATGAAAACGCGTATTTTCAGCACATATCACCGATATGAAATATTGGATTGTGTGTTTATATACACATCAGTGGGAAACATGCAAAAATATATAGGGGAAATATGCTAAAACACAATACATGGTAAATGTTGCCATGTTAAATGACTGTCCAATGTTATTTTGAATAAATAACTGGGAAGCCTTGCTTTTTTTTTTTTTTTTTTTTTTTTTTTTTTTTTTTTTTTTTTTTTTTTTTTTAATGAAGAGATTTTTCTGCGTAGCTCAAGCAGATGTATTTTTATGTTGTGACAATTTAATGATTGGACCAGTAGAAATGCTCCAAAATTGCTTTTAAAAAAATCTCTAACTTGCATTGAAAGAAGAGATGTTACCATTTGTTTTTCCTTAGAGAGCAATAAATTAAGCCTCCTGAAATGTCAGTATGCATTTGTTAGGGGGCTCATTTGCATATTACAGCCTTCTTGTATGTTGAATGATTAGCTTCATTAATGTAAAAGCTTTAACGGTTTGCTTTTATTTATGACGTTTTTTTTCCCACTGTCTATTTGTCTCTCTTTAGTGAATGGTAAGTTTGATGTAGCTCTTGAGGTGCTGCAGTTGTGTCTGAAGTTGCTGCCAGGGCAAAGCAGAGAAGAGCTGTACAGGATACTGAGATTCATATCACTTGCTGCAAATCAAGAATGTGTTCGGCTTCATAAAGAGGTTAGCCTATCATTACTGTCCTGTGAAAATGACGTATCTCTTAAAATATTTACTTTACAGGAGAAGTCAACATTCTCAACTGTTCTGAAACTCTCCTGAATTTTCCCAAGGATTTTTTGGAGTTTTACTTTTGATCCATTAATCATTAGTCATGCAATATAAAGCCTATCTGCTGTGTTCAAATGACAAAAATGGATATGCATATTTTCATAGGACAGTGATGTGTAAAGGTCTGTCACTTGTGGTTCTGATTATAGTTGAAGTATTGCTGTGGTTCTTGAATGAATTTAGATGGATGGATAGATGCTTGATTGTCAATTCTGCTTATGTACAGGACATACAGAGGATTGAAATTGTTACTCACCCACCCAAGTTACAGCAAAAGAATTACACTAACAGCAAAAAAATAAATAATGAAAGCAAAAACAAGATATTGGCAGCGAAAGACATTTGAAGTAAAAAAAAAATTAGACAATAGCAGCAAAAATATTAATAGGCTGAACAATAGAGCAGTAAAAATGGATGGATCTGATGGTGACTTGTATAGGATGTAATAATAAATCGGTGTTATACAGAGACCAGCCCATTTCCTTTTAAACATCTTTTAAACACCATTACCATCAAACCAAATTACCATCAGGTGATTTGCAGAGTTAAGCCCACTTCTGGAAGGCTCTGCAGTGAGGTCTCTCATCCCAGACCCACCCCATCCAAGCTCACTTCACCGACCTATTATTTATGTAAACTGTAGATCCACATTGTCTCCCTGGTGACTAAGGCCTTATATAACCCCACTGCCATGTGTAGTGCATGCTCAGGGCTACCAGTTCAATGTGGACTTTATGCAGTACATAAATGCACTAGAATTGTTGGTCCTTGAGTTCATAGAGTATACAGCTATGAACTGATAATGCATCTGGATGGCCCATTTGTTTACAGATATGGAATCGGTTGGTTTCATTCTGTCATGCTGTGATGAAAGTACAACTATGTTCAGATCCGCTTTGAGCTTCGTTGTATTTCATTCAAGTGCTTGATTTGGTCTTTTATTGGTTTTCAAATTTTGTTCTGTAATTTAAAAAAAAAATGTTTTCAGACTAGGAATCAGATGGTGGTGAAGAAGACCTTTTCTAGAGCCATAATACAAAGCAAATGTCTGTCAAGGGGAAAAGTGGACTTACTGCTAGTCTTCATGCTGGGTAATTATGAGGACATTTTCAAGGTAAAGACTACGTACTGATGGAAATTATCATTCAATCCTAAAATATTCACAAAGACCATTTAGATTTGATGTGACAAATATTTTAACCACTCCCCCCAATGACAACCTGCATTTTTTTTCTAAATAAGTGCATGGTTATGAATTGGAATTAATGCTTAACGTGGCCTCGGTTGCATTGATGTTCTAAACAATGAATAATCTCTTTAGATTCCAGGTTCCCTGCACAAGCTGGTCAGTGACGAACTGGATGACCTTATGAAAAAGAAGAACCCAAACACAAACCGTATGTTATTTAAAAGATATCAATTTTGAAGAAGGGTTTGCTTTGTTCATTGACCACATATGGTGTCTCCTTTTTCTACAAGTCTGAATTTTGCTACAGCTGTTTGTTTTGATAAGGTTATTTGAAGTCCAACAAATGTTGGATACTGCCCAAGTCCTTCTGTAACCCTTTCTCAAACCACAAATCTTTGTCCCTAGGTTATATGTTCTGTCAGCAAATTCCAAGCAACTCATACAGTGACACAGTAAAAGAATTAACGAAGAATGAGCTGATGTTACTGCTAAGGAATATTGATGAAAACACACAGTATTCAGCAAAAGAGAAGAACCGGCTACTGCTGGAGTTCTACAAAGTCCACCCGGATGTTTTTGCTCAGTATTTTGGTTCTAGACTCAGTACAGTAAACTTGTTTGAAGTATGATGTACTTTTGTTCCTCTTTAAGATATGTGGTGTGATTATGTGAACTTTTAATTTGCACAATTAAATAAATTGTTTATAAATTACAAGTTGAATGTTGATTTGTCAGTAGCTAAAATATTACAATGAGACCCATTTGGGAAAAATAACTACCTTTATAATTGCATTAGTGCCTGTAGTCAATGCCAAAAGTTGAGTGGCACATTTTGGTTTTCATGAAGTTTGCTGCCTCAGTTTTTTCAGAACTTTGTCAGATGTTTGTGGTATAATGAAGTACAATTATAAGCATTCCATACACTTGTAAACCTTTTATTGACATACACCCAGTTTAAACAAAGACTAAATATTTAGTGTTTACTGTGTCCTTCAGACTGTAAGACATTGGAGGGGGAAAAAAGTGCTTCCATGAGTCCTGTCATGCCAACAGTAAAGCGTCCTGTGACCATTCAATTGTGGGGTTGCTTCTCATATTCAGGAGTGGGTTCACTCAAAGTATTGCCACTGCCATGAATAAGGAATGGTCTCAAAGCATCTTCCAAGAGAAACTTTGCTTTTTAACAACTTGAAGTACCATGTCACAAGGCAAAAGTGCTAACCAAGTGGCTTTGTGAATAAAACATTGAATTTTTGTGTCCATGACCAGGAAACTCCCTAGATCTCAATCCCATTGATTTTTTGCTTAGAAGCTGATATCCAGTATGCTGAGGTGAATTGCATAAGTCTTAAGTGTCAACACTAAATATTAAGTCTTTGTTTAACATGAATGTATTTGTCAATAAAAGGTTTGTAAAAATGTATGCAATGCTTATAATTATACTTCATTATACCATATAAACATCTGACAAAGTTCTGAAAACCAAAATCTGTGCCATTCTCAAAACCTTTACCAACAGCTGTATAGCTTAGAACACAGAACACATTTGGTGCATCATGAAACTAAAACTGGCAAAAAAGACCCAGAGTTGTTGAGCAGCAAAAATGCTACATTAGACAAGAATGGGACAACATCCAACTTGTCTCTTCACATCCCAAATGTTTACAGACTTAAAAGAAGAGGTGATGCTACACAATGATAGACGTGGACTGTCCCAATTTTTTTTAAATGTGCTTCTGCCGTCACGTTCTAATTGAGTTAATATTTTTCATCAAATGGTAAAATTTCATACTTTCAACATCTACATTATCTTGTGAATAAAATGCCTATGAGATCATTGCATTCTTGTTTAATTGACATTTTACACAGCCTAAATAGCTCTATTTTTGGAATTTGTGTTGCATTTCAAAGTAACAATGCTTTAAAAAAGTCAGTAACCCTGTGATTTTGCAGGTGCTAGAAATTCAGTACAGTTGCTAACATTGATGTAGTCAACTCTCAATGAGGTTAAATGCACAGAATGAATAATAGAACACAAGTTGTTCAAATTGAAAAAGACTTTGAATATTTAGTTATATACGTTGTTTTATTGCTTTTTCTTACATTTTGTCTTTTTAAACTGACGCTCTTATGTTTTAACTTTATCCTTTCTTATCTCGATTTGCTTGCTTCTATAAAGTGCTTTGCAGTGTCTTAAACTTACATATGTATGAAATGTGCAAAATAAACTCTCAGATCAAACTCTGGTGTTTGTTGTTTACTGTATTTTACTGGAGCTACGGTCCTAACGGACGCTTAATATACCTGACTACACTTTGGGTAAATGGTGTGTGATTTTTGGCTGAACTATTCCTTTAAATATGATCGAAGACGCTTTCGTGTAAAATCGTAGACAGCTGTTGGCCTTCCACTCTTTACGCGTTTCAAACTCTGATTGGCTCGTCCACAAACTCTCATCCAATCAGCGTTGAGTGCGACGCAGCTACGCCGCAGTCCGGGAAACGCTGTGTTCAGACGCTGATCTGGAATCAGCTCTTTTGTTTAATCTGACTCCGTGTCTCGCGTTTCGGCGGGCACCGAGCTTTCCCTGGATCAGCCTATAGGCCCGATTAAACGGCCTCGCTCCTCTAGACTCCTCCCCGTCGACCCCTCCAACATTTACCGCCACACGGACAGTCTGGGTTTGTTCATGGTGCGGGGTTTCGAGAGAAAGATGAAGTTCCTGGTAGCGGTGACAGTTATCGTCGGTTCAGTCATTTTCCTGCTTTTCCCGAATGGCTCCGACGCTGACGAGAAGAAGAAAGGACCCAAAGTCACAGCCAAGGTAGAGGAAGCATCTGAACTGACCGGGCCTCTGCCTGAGGAAAAAGATGTACTGCTGCTAACGTTAAATCAAATGAATTAAGAGAATACAGTGACTGATTTAGATCTTATTGAAGCGTGTGTGTATGCTGGTTACAGCGTCAGTCATACATTAGTAATGTTGAGGGGATGAATGTGCAGTGTGTTATGCTAAATTAACGAATATCGGAAGAAATTACGGTTAAAATCTGCAGGATTATTTCGCTTGTTTGCTAAAGATGCAATTCGATTCGCTGGACATCGTCTTATAAACATACAGTGCACACAGTAGTGGTGTGAAAATGGAAATGACTTGTAATGGCGCATAGGCCACGTCTGCTTTAACTTGGTCTGTGCGCCATGACGTGCACGCAGGATGTGGATCCTGCGTGAAGGGTTCGTTTTCCACACCCGTATTCCGGCACACCGGGCCTCCTGTGCTGATCAGAACAGTGACTGTGGTGGTCCTATACTAGCTGAGAGCTTGTGATTGTTTACGGATGGGCGGGGTTTGTATGAATGCGGGTGGAGAAAAAACATCTTTCTGTTGTAAAAAAACACCACGTTTTTGTATTTTCGCACGTCAGCGTCGTGCAGATGCAGGTTTAGGGTTAAAATAATACGTGCAACAGTCATGTACGTTTAGTTGTAAATATTCTTCAGAGTTTTTGATGTTTATACTTTTTATATTGCATTCATTGTTTATAGTAACTACTAAGAGTCTCTTAATATCTTGTGTTACTGAGCACTTCACTGACCCTTTGCTGCTGTAACACTACAGCACTGTGGGACTAAAAGGATTATTTTATCTGCATTTTTTTGGTCAGTACTGATATCAGTTATTTAGTACAAATAGTCTAACTTTGTAAACGTCATGCATAACTTTTAACGGTGGATTTCCTTCGTACTTCATCTCAAAACAAATTCCAAATCTAATAAAACTGAAGCTAAAATTTATAACAACAAAATGATGTAAATGTGGCACAATTATGCTTTTATCTTGTTTTTATAATTCTTGAAGGACAA
This sequence comes from Crenuchus spilurus, assembly GCA_036984385.1. Taxonomy (NCBI): domain Eukaryota; kingdom Metazoa; phylum Chordata; class Actinopteri; order Characiformes; family Crenuchidae; genus Crenuchus; species Crenuchus spilurus. Next base: position 48,395 of record BRDA01013328.1, on the reverse strand, counting down.
TATTATAACATTAAAAGTCACATTCTAAACATGGTCCTACATTCATTTTTGTTAATCATGCTCATAACTAATATCAACTCAGGTGTACTTCGATATCCGAATTGGAGATGAGGATGTGGGACGAATTGTGATCGGCCTGTTTGGAAAAACTGTCCCAAAGACCGCAGAGAATTTCGTCACTTTGGCTACAGGAGAGGTGTGAGAGATTATCAGTTAACTCGTTTCAGTAAATCAGATGTCACACATGATGTAGACTGAGCATTCTTGACTTATCTCAACAGAAAGGATTTGGTTACAAGGGCAGCAAATTCCATCGTGTGATTAAAGACTTCATGATCCAGGGTGGAGACTTCACCAGAGGAGATGGAACTGGGGGTATGAAAGGCTGCTTTAAATATGTTTCTTATATTTACCTTTAAGGGCTGTGCAATATAGGCTAAATAGCAGCCTTACAGTTACATTGCTACAAAATGTGATATGTATGTTTTAAAGACATGGGCAGTATGTTGTATGTTTGTCAAAACACTCACAGATGCAGAGGAATTGTGATGGTTGAGATTGTCACAGTATAAAATTAAGAATGACTGACTGCTTAAAGGCTCATTTGCTTTTTTTAGCCAGCACAGCCAGACAAAACATTTGCTCCTATTAACCACTTTAAACTTTAACCACAAACACTTTAAACTAAACTTTACAAACCTATCTCACTGTAACTCAATTCCCTCTGTCATACATCTTTTCACATTTGTACAAACATTAATATAGCCCAGTAATATACCGTAAATAGATTATGTTGACTCCGCACACACATACATACTTGCATCCATACCTTTGGCTCCTTTCACATTTAATCGTGCATCTATTCTCCAACTTTTACAATTTCCCCTGCATATATTTTTATTTGTCTTAGTCTTTTTTTATAGGCTATAGTGTTTTTTCTTTTTTTTTTTTTTTTTTTTTTTTT
>BRDA01013328.1:31017-45689 GCA_036984385.1 Crenuchus spilurus | reverse complement strand
TTTTTTTTTTTTTTTTTTTTTTTGTAAACAATCTCCAATAAAGGATCCAGGTTTTGTTACTTATTGTGTACATCTCAATCTTGGTAGATGCCTTTTTAATAAATGAATAAAACCCAACAGAATATGAAATATTTAATTTTTTAAAAATGTAAACACAATAAAAAAAAGTTTTAAATGCAACTGAACAGGTTAGTTTGAATAGAGTTGCAGAACAACTGTACATGAAATTTCTACTTTGGGTGAGAAATTTGCTGACTTGACAAGTTTGGTTTATAACAAACATCAAATGTCAATCACGCACAGTATGGGTGAGCTCTTAAACAATCAGTCCGAGTATCCTCAGTATTCTGATATTCAGGTGTACAGTATTGATTGAGAAATGGTCAGTACTTCAAATAAATTAACACTGAATGACTCGGACCTTGCGGTGTGGATGTGCTGTAACTCATCCCAGTCTGTGTGATTCAGCAGAAACTGATTAGTTACACCACTGGGCTCACATTTAGCATAAATGAATCAACAGCCAAATTAAGTCTACTCTAGGAGGTATCCCACAAAGCAAGATTCAGCACTTAGCCAAATAGCTTGAGCCATGTCCTCTATCACTGGGCCAGATGGGCTCAAGTTACCTGGCTAAACATTATTGCTTTGTGACCCCCTTTTCTAACCTTGTGAAACAGGGATTCCCAATCCTGGTTCTGGAGATCTACCATTTCCAATCTTAATCTAACACACCTGATCCAGGTAATGAAGATATTCAAGGTCCTCTATCATGTACTGTATTTGAACTCTCCATGGTGGTAGATCTCCAGGAGCAGAATTTGGCAGCCGTGCTGTGAACCATGTGATATGAGGATCGGAGGTTAATAGGACCAAAACCTTTAAAAGCTGAAATCGATGCTGAAAGCACACTCATCCCTTGAGGGTCTTTAGGAAGGCAAGGCTCCAACAGCAGGAAGATATTGAACATACAGTCCAGTATCTCAGGTCCTCTGTGTCTCTGGTAAAGAGCTTAGGTTGCCTCTGTCTATGATGATGGATGGGATAACAGGATGCTTGGGGTGCAGTGGAGCAGGGTTAACGCTGGATTTGGAACAAGCTCTAAAGCTCACCTTAGTATCTCTAGGGTAGAGACCCTGCAGGACACCAGCCACTACCATATCTGGGAGGTCTGCACAAAAAACAGAGATAAGGTTACCTTTAAAAGTTGGAGACAAGTTAGCCAATACATTCACTAGCTGATGCTCAATGTCAAGGGTTTCCAATGTATTCTACAAAGGGCTGGTGTGGCTGCACACTTTTACTCCAAACAAGTCAGAGCACAACTGCCAACTGCTTAATTTGTTGGTTTCAATCTTCAAACAATTGATTTTGTCTGCTCCTGCTTTCTGTGGGAGGAATAGTTGCTGCCACACAGATAAGATGACACTGTTCAATTTGCTCAAAGTGCAGAGTATACTGACTCAGCAAGCCCCAGCATCATAATGTTGCTTTTAAACTGTCTCAGAATGTGACCTGACATCAAATAAAGCAAACTGAATAATGGAGAACCTTCTGGAATAATGTGTACACAGTCTTAAGACTTCCAGTGCTTCAAATGATCATACCATGTTAAATGTTACATAAAGACATCCCAAGTAAACATATTACTTTTAAATGATTTCATTTATTGAAGGAAAAAATGCTATTCAGCACTACTACAATCAGTGTGAGAAGGTAATTGCTTAGCTACTAAATCAACCAATGAACCAAATTCAATTGACTATTGAGTAAAATTTCACTAGCCACACCCAGGCATAATTACTGCCAAACCGGATGAACCTAAACACAATGTAAAAAGATCCTGTCTGGCAATGAGAAGCAGGCCAGTAGGTCTCAGAAAGAGCATGTAATGCCATTTTCTAAAGAGATTCAATAACAAAGTTACAGAAATGTACCACTATGGACAGGGTTACAAAGTCATTGTTAAGCCTCTGGGTCCCCAATGACAGCACCATTATCCATAAATACAAAAAACTTGGAACAGTAGAGAAAATTCCCAAGAGTTATTGGGATACCAAAATTACACCAAGAGTGCATCAACAACTCATCCAGTAAGTCACAAAAGCACCCATAACAACATCCAAAGAACTGTGCAGACCTCACTTGCTTCAGTTAAGGTCAAGGGCAAAAATGGCATCCATAGATGAGTTGCAAGGAACAAACTGCTGCCCAAAACAACACAAAATGCTCGTCTCACATTTGCAAAAATTAAAAATCATCTTGAGGACCAACAATAACTGGAAATTTTCAGTAGACGAATGAGTCAAAGGCAGAACTCTTTGGAAGATATGGGTCTTGTTACATCTGTTGTAAAGCTTACAAAGCTTAAGTCATCCTCACAGTCAAACATGGTGGTGGTAGTGTGATGGTCTGGGGCTGCTTAGCATCTGCAGGATTGGGATGACTCATCATAATTGGTGGAACCATGAATTGTACTCTATTAGAAAACCCTGAAAGAGCATGCTTGAGTAAGTGTCAGTTGTGACCTAAAGCTCAAGTCCAGTTGGTTTATTTTGGGACAATGACCCAAAGCACAAAAGCAAGTCATCCTCTGAATGGCTTCCAAGAAACAAAATTAAGTTTAAGCAACCTTCCAGTGTAATCAAATAAAACAATTCTAGGCAAAGAAGAGTGTGACAAAATGCAGCCAATGCAATGTAAAAGACTTGCTGCATGTTATTGCAAATGTTTGACTGCAGTTGTTTCTCTGAAGAGTGGCCCAACCAGTTATGGCAATAACTTTTCCAAGTTATAGTGTTCTCATTCACATGTTATACATTTTAAACAAATCTATATCTTCAATAAATGGGTAGATCTTTTAAAATGGGCTTTTTTGTTTATTAGTTGGATCTGAAACATTTAAATGTGACAAATGAGCAAAAAATAGAAGAAATGGGGATTTTCTTTTACAGATCTGTAGTTTGGGTTTTGTTGGTGTTTGTTGGAGAAGACTGTGCTGCTGTTTTTGGTTGAACACAAGATAAAATAGCCACTGTTGTTCCAGAATGATCAATTATACACATTCCATATCCATGTGCTTTGGAAACAAATTTAAAACTGTCACATATGTTTGAAGGCAAGTGTCAAAGAGTCATAATGCACATTAAGGCTAAAAATACAAAATACCCTGTTACCCCACCACTAACTGAAGGGGAGGTGGTCAATTAGTTTAACTCAGGGGTGTCCAACTCGAGTCCTGGAGGGCTGGTGTCCAGCACCGTTTGGTGATTTCTCAGCTCTGATGCTACAATTAAACCTTGATTACCTGCCAAGCTGAATCAGGTGTGTTTGATCAGGGAGATCACCAAACTATGCAGGAATATGAACGTCCAGGGCTGGAGTTGGACACTCATGGTTTAACCTCTGTTGTGTGACACACCAGAAATACCTGATTTCAGTAAGCTCTCCTTTACCCATCAAACTAATTAGTATTTACAGCACGTGTGTCAAACTCCAGTCCTGGAGGGCTGGATTCCTGCAGAGTTTTGTGAACTTCCTGATCAAACACACCTGATTCAGCTCAGCAGGTAATGAGCAGGTTTAATTGTAGTGTCAGAGCAGAGAAATCGCCAAACTCTGCAGGAATCCGGCCCTCCAGGACTGGAGTTTGACACTCCTGATTTATGGGCTCTAAAATGTCTGTTTCAAGTCACAAAGGGCTAAGCTAATGAGTTGAATGAGATTAATTAACTGTAAGCAGTATATTGCTGGTGCTGGACAGTCTTTATTAACATAGCACTAATTTAAGACGATTGTTCTTGGTCATCGTGGATATGAGGTATACTTGAACTGCAGAGGTTTTCGATATTGTAAGAACAGAGTCAGCCATCTTCAGCAATGTTAAGCAAAAAAAATGCTTTTTAGACAGGACATGAATCTGGTTCATAAAGATGGTGTTACCTGAATTTGATGTGAGGACATAGGGGTCACATGAGAAGCCCACCACTCTCTGATGCAGTAACTGGCAGCTACAAAGAAGAAGAGACACAAATTAATGAAACAAACTTTGAACTGCTGCAAGACTAACATTCACTGGTGAACACAAACCATGAAGCTCATTGTGTGAAGGTCACTAAGGTTCATAACTCGTAGCAGCTTTGACGAAGAGATCAAGTCTACTAGTGAACCAAGCTGTAATAATTAGTTCTAATAATGTACAGAATTGCAGTCAAGATAAATGGAAGAATCAAGCTCTTTATGTGTGAAGTACAGCGTGATGTGTGATTATATGCTTGATGATTTATCCCATTCATGCAGTGAACACATATACACATACACTAGGGGGCAGTAGCGCACGTGCCCAGAGAGGCAGGCAGACAGCAGCTGAGGGATAGGTGCCTTGAGCAAGGGTACTTTAAACATGTTTAGGTTTTTCATAGATATAGACAGACTGCACACTTTAGACATATTACACACAGCTCCACTCCACTTATAGGTACCATACAGGTGCACTTAGTTCTAAAATTACAGACTGTAGTCCATGTTTCTCTTTACACTTTGTTAGCCTCCTTTAACTCTGTTCTTCAATGATCAGGGCCCACACAGAGCAGGTATTATTTAGGTGGTGGATCATTCTCAGCACTGCAGTGACACTGATGTGGCGGTGGTGGTGTGTTAGAGTAGTTGTGTTGGTGCAAATGAATTAGACACAGCAGAGTTGGTGAACTGTGGTGGTCCTGTAAGGGCCCTGATCATTGCCCCTTTATTTACTGAATTTAACATTCACGTGGTCATGCCAGCCAATTCCTGCCAATATTTTAATAACAAGCACACTCCAGAACTCCATGCATGTTATTTCGCTGGACGCATGCGCTCAGTAATGTATTTGTGCAATCCTTGACACTCCTCCCATGGTTTTGTAATTGGTGTCTTGTGGAAGATCTCAAAACTCTAAATACAAACTGAACATTTATTGATTTATTTGTCTCAGAGAAAAATAATACAGCTGATTGCTCATTTTCATTAGGAATGCCAGTAATTCTGCACCTTACTTTAACAATCATCATGAGTGGTGAGATGTCCTGCTCTCATGAAGTGACTCTTACCTGTACCTATGTTCTTCTGAGTCATTCCACTCCTCTTCACTAAAAGAGAAAGAATCACAGCACGTGAATTACTGCATTTCTTAAGTGATCAAGTCTGATAGGATGACAGTAGATGCTGTGAACGATACATACTGGAAACTGCAGATCTTGTTTGCTGAATGGAAGTGTTTCACATGAAGGAAGTCAAGCAACTCCTGAGGAACTTCTTCATTCAGATACAGGATTCCCTGCAGAAACACAACTACAATTACATAACTGCATACTACAGAATTTAAGGAAGCAGTTAGAGAACATGATCCCTGCTCTACCTGTATGTAATCCTCCAGCTCCTGCCGCCTCTGCTCCAGTGACTTGGTGCGTAGGTGCTGATTTCTCTTGCTAGGGAAATCAGGTAGTTGCAAGACCTTCTTGAGCTTTCGGTGCAACGTCTGAAATTCACTGTGCCGCCGCAGAACAAAGTGTTTCCTTCCATTGAACAAAACCTCCACCCTGAAGAGCTATAAAACAAAGAATCCAAACATCAGCTCTAAAACAGCTTTGAGGGAAGACGAAACGTGAATAGTGCACCCTCTACTGAACTGATTTGGTTATGACCACATGGAAAGATCGTCTGCACAGAGGGCAGTCATTCACCCAATACATACAGTACCAGTCAAACGTTTGAACATACCTCCTCATTCAATGTTTTTTTCTTTTTAAATGTTTCCCTGCATTGTAAATTAACACTGAAGTCATCCAGACTATGAAGGAACACATAAGGAATCATGTAGTAAACTTAAAAGTGTTAAACAAACCAACATATGACAAATATGTTTTAGATTCTTCAAAGTATACACACAAGACATGTCTCAAACACATTAAGAGGCAAGAAATGCAAGTCATTAACTCTTGACAAGACACAGCTGTTAACTGAAAGCCATTCCAGGTGATGATAATGAAATAATAATGAAAAACCACTGAATGTCCAGAAGATGTGTACAAATCTTTGACTGGTACTGTTTGTATGAGAAAAGTAAAGAAAAACTTGCCTGTCACAGGTGGTTCATTTTTCATGTAATGCAAAGTTCAAATTTCTTATTTGATTACCATCAGCGTGTAAGATGTGGCAGCTATTCAGCAGAAATGGAAAAGAAGCTAGGTCACACCCAAGGCCCTTTAGTAGAGCTCAGAGAAGATAGGGCTACTGACTTGAGACTTCTCTTTCTCCATTGTATACAACATAAAAGAAGGACTTGTATACCTTACAAGGTATAGCTTACTAGTGTTCCCTTTCAAATGCTACCTACAAAGACCTTCAGACTCAGCCAAATGGTCCTCAGCAGTTTAAGGCAAATGAAAACCACATTTTAGATTACTTTAATTTGATATATTCTGACTCTTAAAGGGGAATTCAGTTTTTTGTACCTAATTCAGTCAAATAGCTTCCTGTGAAATGATGTATTGAATCTCACCAGCAGATTTCTTTACAGTAGTTGTGATGGGAACCAGGGTTTGCAATGTCTACAATGCAAGCATTGCCATTTTATTTGCTTTCCAAAATGACCAGAGACACATACTGTACATGTGTATTTCTATGTGTAATGTAGATAATGGTAGAATAGTGGTAAATCTGAAAAAAAAAAATTCCTTTGCCTGTACAGTGTTGTGCTGTTGTAAATGTACTTCTCTGCAATGAATGGATTTGAAAGTAATTTTACATTAAAATCTTATCACAAAACTATGATAACTATCAGGCAATGCATTCACAACTTTTGTGAAGCCGTTTTTAAAGGACAAACATCTATTTCCTATGACATCACTGTAAGTTACTTTATAATGAGCAAACTATGCTGTATAACTTTGTTTACATCTTAATGATTTAATTATGTCGATCTTTTAAAAAAAATCAATAGGACCATTTAAAGGAGGACTTGAATGCATTTCTAAAAGTACATTTTGTTCAGTTTAAATTGATTTTAAGGTCTACATAAAAGGTAAGCAATTTAGATTGGAGTGAAAACTGCCAAGATGTTATATTACACACCATCTTCCTGAAACAAAGCCATTTTGCCTTTTATGGTGAGCTCATGAATAATCTGAATGAGCTCTGCTGTGATTGGCTGTTTATGGCTGAGAAGCATTCATGCTGAAAAAATGTGGGTACCAGAAAATTGGTGGAAAATGACACAAGGGAATTACGTGTTCTGAAAAAGCAACGAAGAGGAGATAAGGAGATAATTAAAGATGATTTGCACATTGTTCAAGAGAAGCGTGTGAAAGAGGAGGTTAGTGAAGATAAAACCTGTTATAAACTTGCCCAACCTTGAGTGGGGAAAAATCTGTAATGGCAGCACTCTGTTCTGATTTTATAAAAATACACAAGTTGTATTTAGTTCCTTGTTTTTTTTCCCATTTTTATATTTTTTGACACTCATACTGTTTTGATATCAGAAAACGTAGGAAATTAAACAACTTCTCCAAAAATGAGAGAAGGTCTGATGGTAAACAGACAGGGACAGTAAAGAGAAGTGCATGGTATGGAGGAAAAATGAAAGAAGATAAAAGCTGTTATGAATTGAATGGACGGTGTTGCGAGGACAATCTCACGTGAAGCTGTAATGTTGGACATGAGGCTGGTTTATGTAAAGTTTGGGGATTTAAATCAAGACTAATATGAAATGGTCTAAGATTTGGATATAGTTTGTTTCCCTTGTTTGTTCGGCTTAAGTGAGATTTGCATTTGAAGGACATAAACAGTGATTGATGCTCACAATATGCGAGTTGCATGTACCAACAAAATGATGCAACAAAAAATTACACAACTGTCAGTCGAGACATGCTCAATGTATAAACATGCCTCATACCTCCACTCCAAAATTAACATTGCAAACTTCTGGTGTCAAACATAGAAGACTGTATGTTAGGGGTTAAGGGGAAAACTGTAAATTAGATGTTCATGTTGAACCATTCCTTTAGTAAAATGTTTAATAATGGTGCTATGACAGGAATCTAAAATCCACAAAAGAATCTCATTTCAGACCTCTACAATTCTGCTGTGGATAGTGCAGCTGTGTTTGGGTTCCAGTAAAAGGTAACAGACTTCACGTCCTTGAAATTTCCCATTTTCCCTGACATAACATCGGAACTTACAGTACTCACTTCCACTTCGCAGCTATTCTCATTCTTAGTAAAGTGTTTCACTTCTCAGCTGCCTCACCTCTGAAAAAGAAGGCCTTTCTGGTGATTACCAATGCTTAGCAACAGAGACAATGAAAGAGAAAGATATACAACCAGGCTTTGACAAGTAAGACTGAAAATGGGAACTTGATGAGCAAAATTGTACATTTTTGACTTCAAAAAAATCAAACTACCACCCTCTTATTTTCATCTACCACTGGAACTAACAATGTGGTGATAAAACCAGCAGATGACATGGTTCCTCAAATCATCACTGAAAGTAAATTTTGCATTTCATTTGGAAATCAAGGTCCCAGAGTCTGGAGGAAGAGTGGAGAAGCACACAGGCCAAGCTGTTTGAGGTCTAGTGTGAAGTTTCCACAATCAGTGATAGTTTGGGGAGCCAGGTCATCTGCTGGTGTTGGTCCACTGTGTTATATCAACTCCAAAGTCAGCATGTGGGTTTCATTTCCCAACAGGACTTGGGCACTTGCCCACACTGCCAAAAGTATCAATACCTGCTTTAATAACCACAGTATCACTGTGCTTGACACGGCAAAGTCACCTGACCTAAACCCCACAGACGAGCTGAAGGCCGCTATCAAAGCAACCTGCAAGCCCCAATCAAGTATTGAGTGCATATACTGTGCATACTTTTCAGTAGCCCAACATTTATGTATTAAAATCATGTTTTGGTCTTATGTAATATTCTAATGTTTGAGATACTGACTTTTGGGTTTTCATTGGCTGTAGACCATAATAATCAACATTAAAAGAAATAAAGACTTGAAATAGACACTCTGTGTGTAATGAATCTATATATGAGTTTCACTTTTTGAACTGAATTACTGAAATATTTACTTTTTGATGATATTCTATTTTTTTTAGATGCACCTGTACATACTTATACAAACGTAATTTAAGACATAATGGATATTACTGTGTCATTTATTTAACATTGTATTTAGGTCATTGATTGGTTTGGCATAGTACAATCATGAACATAACTGACATAGTTGATGGAGCACTAAGCTAATCAATATTAGTGTAAGGTCCTGATGCTAGGCCCTCTACCAGTAAAGCAACCACCATATTTCTGACCGAGAGAACTGAGAAAAACAATCCTAAACTAAACACAGTGGTGAGTTCCAAATAATGCTCTGTGCTGTGTACTAAAACTTCTGTTGAATTAGGATTTGAAACCACACAGGTTGGGTCAATTCAATTTTCTTGACTCCAAAATGTTTTTTTAAGTGGGATGCAAGTTGCAAAACCCTGTTTTAAGAAGTTAAATCTGATGGATGTACACAATTATTTAAACATGTTTCATAACTAGTAGGTTAATAGAACTTTATTGATCCTGAAGGAAATGGAAGATTTTTATGTATTTTAATTGTTCTGTGTTTATAACACCCACCTTCTTTATTTTTGTCATATTTTTGCTCTAACGTGGACCCAGTTGGTTAATGTGCCCTTTCTATATGGACAAAAACAATAAAGTAGCTTTGAATTCCAGAATCCCAGTTATTAAAAATAACAACAACCACATGATGAGCATACTGTTCGCCCAACTTTATTAGATAAATGAGTTGGAGCAAGCAGAGCGCAGCAAAGAGCTCTCCTCTGTTCAGCATGCTGAAAGGGGACAGTCTGGTTAACAGACACTGATCTCTGTGCTCTGGAGACATTGCAGGAATGTGACCAACAGCATGATTAGTCCACAAACCCTGGACTGAATCTGCTCTTTCAGGTTAGCTAGAAACAGCAGCTTTTTTTGAAGCATCCTGATCCTGTGAAACAAAAGCACAAAGTGAAAAGATCCCAGTAGGCATGATGATGTTGGCCATGCTATTGCAGTGTTGATACAAGGTTGTGGTGACGTTCTGTGCCTGCTAGGAAGGAAGAGACTAGAAGTAATAAAAACAGCACTCTCCTCAAAGCCAGCTGGAGCTTGTAGATGCACTTGGAGGAGTGTATGGCTCAGTATGTCTTGTTATTTACTCTGGGTAGAAAGATTCAGAGGTTGGCCTCTCTGTGTTTTGGGTCAGAAGTGCTGCATGTAAAGAGCTCTATTCAGTCTCACTGTCTCTTTCACTGACACACACACACAGAGCTGCCATTGTCACCGATGGGCAGGGTCAGACACTTCCGCTAAGATAAAGTCCCAAACACACAGGAGCCCCCATATCCAGACATATACACACAACCCCAATGTGTTCAACATATAGACCCCATTCAGTACACTCTTAAAGAGATGGTTCTTCGAGGGCTCTTTAGCAAAAGAACCATGTGATACATGCTGAAATAGTTCTTTAGTTATGGAGTACGTGTTGTATATGGTCCCAGTCTAAATTCTATTGATCTATTACTTTTATTTATGATGGCTAAACCCAACTAAGATTCAGTTGTTTGTGAAATTTCATCACAAAATTGAATAACTGTGGAAAATAACTGCTCTATAATGAAATGATATTTTATTTTTATTGTGACTTGTCAAAACTTTGTGATTTTTGTGGGAGTCTTTCTATTTTTAACCCTTTCTACCAGTAATTTCTCCTGTTAATTTCACAATTTCGTAATACTAATCAAATGGGTATCTCAATGCAATGGATGTGTGTTGTGGCATACAATTGTTTTAGTAAAGTTTGTGCGTTTTCCCAAACTACAACCCTGGAAAACATCCCTCTTTTCACAGCCAGACATGGTATCTGGTCTTGTGACCAGAATGTTGCTGGTTCGATTCCCGAGCAGGTCATGACTGAAGTGCCTTTGAGCAAGGCACCTAACCACCAACTGCCCCATGGGTGATGTGGATAGGGGTGCCTACTGCTTCGTGCGCATGTTCACAGTCTAGTGTGTTCAGTAGTGTGTGATTCACTGCACGGATGGGTTACATGCGGAGGTCACATTCTGTTGTGTGTAATGACATTGGCAAAAAGTTTAATCTAATCTAATCATAATGAATGTATGGAACAGCATTTATGGAGCTCTTACCTCAACAAAGAGAAACTTGTTCTTGGTGTCTGAAGGTAGCAGCCAATTCAATTCAAGATATTTCAGTTCTGCTCTGATACATTCGTTTCATGATTCTTGTCATGTGATTATCAACAGCATGTTTAAAGTAGAAACCTTCCCTTTATGAGCAGCATACTTATTTGAATACCTGTGCCTACAGACTCGGTAATAAGAGACAGCACACTCCGAGTTTGGAAGCTGGTAATTACTCTGTCATTAAAGTGCTGCAGTTGGTGCACGAGTGCTTCAGGCAGGGAGGGAATGGCATTCCAGCTTTGAGTGACATCAGCACCTTTCAGCATGGCTGTGGTTCAGCTGTCTCCCACAGGGCTCTACTTTTAGCCTGACAGATAAACATCACACATACATGAAAATATACACTCACTCATTTTTACTCCTTATCAGGAAAATGGGATCAGCAGTATGTATTATGCACATAGTATTTCAATCCATTAAACTTTTACATGCATCTTGTTTAAAAAAAATGGTATTGAGCAAGTATGAACAAACTTTGGTTCCAGACATTGTCCTCATCTGTCCAGCCTCTACATGTATTTGCTCAATTCATCAGCAGCACATTTGTTTTAGCATAATGAAGCAACCACAAATAATACTAGACTGCCAGGACTGGAAAAGGTTAAACCTGCACAAACAGAAAATCCCTGCTGTGTTAATGTTACATGTATTTGATCTAATATTAGTATTTTCCGAACAAACAAATGCATACTGCCCACATAAATAGATTTTTTTATTAGTTTTTTCAGATGCCTTTGCTAAGTACTGTATAAGTATACATACCATTTTTTTTTTACAATTTACAAACCCTAACCTCAATTTCAGCAACCAAAAACAAATTATTTCATGGCCACACTTTACTCTGAGTGGCTCTTTATAAATGTAACATGTGTAACATCTCAACAATATATCAGAGAAAGAAACAGTAGTGAACACATTTAATAGAAGTTCAACAGACATTTCAAAAATACATTCCTGAAGATGTTTTTGACTTTATTTGGAGAGTTTCAGTTCATACAGTAAATTGACACAGCTTCTCATTCCTACACTGTAAATGAATACTGAAGTCATCCAGACTATGAAGGAACACATAATGAATCATGTAGTAAACTTAAAAGTGTTAAACAAACCAAAACATGTTTTAGATTTTAGATTCTTCAAAGTATTCACACAACCAATGTCTCAAACACATTAAGAGGCAAGAAATGTAAGTCATGAACTCTTGACAAGACACAGCTGTTAACTGAAAGCCATTCTAGGTGACTACCTCATAAAGCTGACTGAGAAAATGCCAAGAAAGCTGGCAGCTAAGCAAGAGGTGCCTACTTTGAAGAATGTAAAATATAAACATGTTCTGGTTTGTTTACTTGTTTGTTTACTAAATAATTACAGATGTATATCTTCATAGTTTGGATGACTTTAGTATTAATCTACAATGCACAACATTTTTAAGTAATGACAAACACCAAATGTCCACAAGGTGTGTCCAAACTTTTGACTGTATGTGTAGACATTAACCTGAGAAGTTACTGAACATGTAACAGGTTTAATACAGATCGTCTCAAAAAACTGTTATAGACATACTGGATTATGTGTTGAGGTTAAGATAAAGTTTTGGGTTGAAGGTGAGGGTTAGGGTGGGTTTTAGGTTGAGTAATGTTTGGTTTTGAAACAACTTAATGAAAGCAATATATTAACATTTCTGATTTAAAAGATATTTACTTGAATGTATTCAGTTGCTTCACTGCTTCTATACTATTGATATAGTAGCTAATGTGGTGAGAGTTAATTAATCCTAGTATAGTTTTCCTATAGTTTCCATCACAGTTAGAACATTTTCTCCAAAAAATGCATAAAAACAAGCTCTCAAACATCACAGCTGTGTGTCTGAGTGACTTGATATATACATTACTTGTCTGAGAGGGAGCTCGTCTCAGAAACCTGCACATTATTCATTTCTTGCTGATGGCATTGCCACGTGCCTTAACATGTCTATTTCAGTGGAATACTTTCCAATGTGCCAAAAATCTTCACTTCACTGACATGAGGGTGCAAATAAAACATGTATTGCTTAATAAGATCATACTTCAGTAACATCATATTATGGTCTCAGTACACTGCATACATTTGAAAGCACAATTGCTCTCTTTCTGTGGTTCTCTGGCTGCCTTAATCTATGGCAGTGACCCAGAGACATGCGCAGGTGGCTGAAAGTGTGACCCAAACAAACTGCCCAGCAGTCCAGCTACAGACAAAGCATCTCAGAATAGCAGTGCTGATCCAAGATCAGATTACTCCCAGTATTTACAGATGTGAACCATGTAAGTTCACAAAAAGCATGCTGATGCTACTGGTTATAGACTAAATCATAGAAGTTGGGTCAATAAGATGTTTTTAACTGCTCTCTGGTAACTCTGCATTCATCTTGATGTGCCAAGTATAACACTGTAATGTTAGACTATGCATTCCTGCTGTATGTCAAGAGCTAGTCTGGCTTGGTTGGAGGAATCATACAGTTCTCGATGTTTGTGGCTCTAGATAGTAGGGGTGTAAAGAATTATGATACACTCGGGTATAAGAATATTGTTTAGTTATACTGTACTGATTCTCAAAAACAGTATACTTTTAAAATAACAGTTTAGATACAATTATCAGTGACAGACAGTGGATCAGCAATAAATGCATCACAGTGTTATAATTTATCCTCAGCCATTAGGCTCTTCCATAAACAACATAGCATATGGGTGCACTGCTTCCCTTAGCATTAACCAACCTAGCTATCATGCTAAATTAGATATTAGATATATATTCTTTACAGTAGACATAATAAGTGATAAAGTGCGCAATTACTGGCCAATGTGCTGGTACACATCCATGAAATGAAACAAACAAACATACATACAACACTAGTGAACAAACTGAGGGGCAGTGAGAACACATGATCAGCATCAACTATCTATGGTGCCCGGGGAGAAGTCTTGTTCATGGGCACTTCAGTCATGTCCTGCCAGAGGACTGAACCAGCAACTTTCCAGTCACAAGACAGGATCCCTAACCACCAGGCCACAGCTGACACTAACTGAACATACTGAATTTTACCCCCTGTATCATGATACAGTGAGGAAAATAAGTATTTGAACACCCTGTGAATTTGCAAGTTCTCCCACTTAGAAATCATGGAGGGGTCTGAAATTTTCATTTTAGGTGCATGTCCACTGTGAGAGACATAATCTAAAAGAAAAATCCGGAAATCACAATGTATGATTTTTTAATAATTTATTTGTGTGTAACTGCTGCAAATAACTATTTGAACACCTGTGAAAATCAATGTTAATATTTGGTACAGTAGCCTTTACAGAGGTCAAACATTTCCTGTAGTTTTTCACCAGGTTTGCACAC
>BRDA01013328.1:10765-25644 GCA_036984385.1 Crenuchus spilurus | reverse complement strand
AAAAAAAAAAAAAAAAAAAAAAAAAAAAAAAATATATATATATATATGCTCTTCTAACTCAATCAGCCTTGTTACCAGTAACCCTTTTTCCTGAGCCAAGAAGTTCACCGAAATGATCTTAGCAGGTCATTTCAGGGCTGAAATGCATTGGAAATTTGGGTTTTTATGATTCAGTTCACTTTCCTGGTAAGGAATGACTTTACTTTTAATTGTAATTCATGTGATTACTATTCAAAACAATCTTGAGTTGATGCAAATTGCCGCCATGAAAAATGAAGGAGCAAACTTTATGAAAACCAAAACTGGTGTCAGCCTCAAAACTGTTGGCCATGGCTGTACTGAAACAGAAATAGCCCAGTTACTTCAGGGTATCGCTGTGTGTCACATAGAGGAACAAAAACTGACTGAACATGTTTCAGTTGTATATCCCACTTTCACAGGCCACTTTTTGGAAACCTGAGACTATCCCATCCGTCTTAACCAGTTTCCAAACACAGCATCACGTATGGTAAACCACTCACAGCATAGAAGTGATACTAGCAATGCTGAGAATGATCCACCACCCAAATATCTGATCAACAGTTTTTCTGTAGAAAGAGACTGTGAAGCAAGTCTAATTGTACCTATTCCGTAGGTGGTGTTCATGAGTGATGTGCCATTCTCATGTTAATAATTGAAATAAAAGGCATTTTAGATATTTGTTAGTCTCAATGTGATTCATATGGTAATTATGAAATCATATAGGGTATTCCATGCTAGGCATTTTAACCCAATGTTGAGGATTACCTAATAAGAATGTCCTGCTGCTATTGCCTAATTGGATAACTTTGTGCTTAATTTACCTGGCTAAATTGAGATATCATGCTTTGTGGAATACCCACCAGACAGATCTAATATTTATGGCACTGTACTTGAGAGCAGTTGTACAACTCAAGAGCATGTACGTAATACAGATAAGAGCAGACAGAAGAGACCTGGAGAACAATTCTTTAAAACTATCTTTATTGTGTTGCTCAACAGAAGGTGCGCTTTAACAATATCTACCGGCTTGGCTTGAAGATTAAAAAAATACAGTCTGATAAAGAAACCTGTACTTTCTGATCATTTATGGCAGTTAAAGGGACCATCATATCAGACCCACAAGTGGGACCCTGAGATTGTGGCTTGTAAGGGTCCCTCATTCATTCCGACACTACTGTCTGAAGATGAAAGCCTGAAACAGGAAGAAAAAAAATCCAAAACCACTTTATTTACTGCTGGAAGGAGATGCAGAGAATTCTCATCTTCAAAAACATCCTCAGCAGATGAGGAAAAGTGATGACTAGAACACCACAATTAGGTCATTAAAGGTACATAGATATCCCACAAATATGATAATCAAAATGACTTTCAGGGAAACAATACAAAGTAGTGTAAAAATAAAAATGACCTTGTTAATGAGTGTTGGTGAGAAAACAAATGGTGGTAAAGAAAGACCAAGATCTGTGTTTAAAATAATAGACAAGATTATTTTTTAAAAGGGCTTTTATTACATATAAAAAAAAGACTCGCTTTTAATGCCAGTGTTTTTCGTGATTTTAACTTGTGATGTTTATTTCTGGGATGTATGATTTATATAAAAGCTACAGCCAATGAATGTTTTCAGAGTATCACTGGCTGGCAGTATAAGTGCTCAAACACGCAAAAATAACAGTTCTTTTTCAAAATAAACTATGGAACAGCGTTCTTTAAACTGTCAGTTGCTTATCCAATGTACAAACTATATGCATACTGTTTACAGAAGATGCAAGTTTACATAACTGCATAATTAATATATGATGTTTAATCCAAGTTTATAGGAATCATCGTTAGTTCTATTTTAAGGATGACAAAATATCAACTCTTTACATCCAAAGTGTGGAATGTCAAAAGCCATCAGGCATTGATATGCTGATTTCTAATGTAGGTGTGGTGGGTAAGTAAAATAATTGAATGACTATTCAATTTTGGCTTTAAGATACCCCCAATGCACATACTGTGCAATTTCTCATTCTTTTAAAAAATAGAGTCCAGTTCACGATTACTCCTGTAATATGTCTGATAAGATGACAAATGTGAGCCTGTGAAAAAGTGATGCAGCACTTCAGACCCTCACCACCCAATGGAATCTGCCTTACTCTCAGAAAGCAGTTTTGGCTTGTCTTTACTTGCATTTTAATTTTAAGCAACTACACATTTCTTAACACTTGTATCCTCCCACTCCTTGTAAATATTTCACTGAAACATTCTTCAGTAGGAAGACACAATGGCTCAGTTCCTAAGAACTGTGAGCAAGTGTCCCACCATTGGCAAATCTCCCTCATGAGAGCTGATTCAGGCTCGCTTTAATGATACTAGGCACAGAGGGAGACGCCTGTGCATTTTGACCACATACAGAAGTAGAGAAAAGAACAGAAGTACGTGTTTATGGAAGGAGAGGGCCCCCTACTGTAAACCATTAGCACTGCGAATAAGACAAATCTGGGACTGCAACATACCTCTGAGATTTAGCATTTACACTGATGGCACCTACTATGTCTGAACACTTAAAAAAAAAAAAAAAAAAAAACACAATTCCATACACATAAGGAAGACAACATCCTTCCCACCACCATGCATGTACATCCCCTAGCAATAATTTTGTCAATAAGAAAATATAGGTGGAGGTTAAATGAAAAATATACAATTATTAATACAACAGTAAAGAGTAAAGAGCTGTAAGTTTCTGAAGATTAATAACAAAATAAACAAAACAAAAAACTAGTGATTGTTTCTCTCTTTCCCTTTGCAATGCGTCACTTCTCTTGGTTTATAGGCAAGAGGTAAAGTGTATAGAAAAGGCAGACTCCGTCGTAAGCAGGCTTATGTATGTGTGTTTACATGTATTGAACACACTCAAGCGATTGCTTTCGCCTCTGGCAAAAACGCCTCCCAGTACTTTATCAGCTGAGAGAGAGAGAAGAGAGAGAATTAATTCTACAACTCTTAATAGCAACTGAATAACAATGTCTTCAAAAAGAGTCGTACCTGTTGCTGTGATTGCAAAAGAGATTCCAGATATCTAATAATTTGTTTCTTGAAATCCCGACTCTTCTCTTTCTGTTACAAAAAAAAAAAGACAAGTACAACCAATAACCATTATCTGGGTTACAATGAACCGACACCTGCATGAACAAACACACTGATTGCCCACCTCAAACCTGATGACCTCCTTACGGACGGTGGCAGAAACCCTCTCAAAGTCTCTCTCGTACTGACTGACTTTGGCTTCCCACTGCAAGACAAAACACATTATAAATCCTACCTGATATCAGGATTACCAAGGAAACAAACAATTCCTGAGCTGTCCTTATTTTTTGTTTCTCAGATTAGAGTGGATGATAAACTACAAGTCCTCATGTATTTACAGTTCTCAGTGTACATCTTGCATTCAAGTACTGGAGGTAGTGTGAATTCAATGACTTCAGCCAATGTTTCTCATGTTTCACGGTAATTTTAAGATGGTGCTGTTATCTGAAGTGGTATTTTTTATAATACATGGCAGGTACTAAATGGATTATATTAAACAGGACTAGTACTAGCTGCTGAATCTGACATGTTAAAAACTAATGCCATGTACACACTACATGGCTTTAATAGACTTCAGATTGTACTTTTACTACACAAGTCTTGTAATCTTTCAGTACTTATGTTGTACACACTACACAACTGATCAGCAACATGGGGTCACAAATTACAAGATCCTTTGTGTACTGTGAACCTGGCACAAAAGACACTCTCTAAAGCCCATCAAAAGCTCCCTTTGTGCACCGTCAACATGTAGAGTAACAAAAAACAAACAAATTAGAATGATGTCAGATAACTTAAGCACAACTTTAAGGATTGTCAAATAGGAATGCCCTGCTGCTCTTTGCCCATTGGACCGGTTTAACTTTGCGCTTAATTTACCAGATGTTTGAGACAGTGTCACCTCAACAATTTCGTCCTTGGCTTGCTGCAGTTTGTCTGGTTTGTTGGCCCAGAGTAACTTAGCCTCAGTCTCTCTCTTCTTCAGCAGCATGTTCTGAGCGTCCTGCCATCTCTGCCACACCTTCATTCGCTGGTCAAAGCAAGCCTGGACAAGTAAACATACTCAAGAGCTAAAATCATACTGTTGGTTTCTGGTCCACTGATTTATGTACCATGGCTGACCCCAAGGATTAGATAAGAGTACATCATAATATGACATTGGTAGCTAAAGCAGCCTGGGATTAAAGTTTTAAAGCAGAGGTGTGAAGCTTTGGGCCTGGAGGGCAGGATTCCTGCAGTTTGTTGATTTTCCTGCCCAAGCACATCTGATTAAACTCAGCAGTTATTTACTAGGTTGACCTGTAGTGTCCACAGCAGAGAAATCAACAAACTGTGCTGGACTCCTGCCCTCAGTTCCCCACTCCTGCTTTTAACTCTCTGGATTTTCTGCCTCTTCATAAAAAGTCAGAGAAGGTGTGCTTCAGTGTTGATTTAACCATCATAAACAAATATATAGCCCATTCATGAAAGTATTTACAAATTACTTTATTCAATGTAGGCCTTGTTTTCATGTGCTTCCCCAATCACATGAGAATGAAATGAGCAGTAACAAGCAGGGACAGTGTCCTCAAGCTCTCAAAAAACTCAAGAAATCTGTTTCAGTATTCATTTGGTAGTGTCTCCTTACCCTCACAGCCCCTAGGAGGCGTATGTAGTCAGCAAGGAGCTCAGCAAAGATGAAGAAGTCATTAGAGGCCTGGTCCTGATGAAGCTGCTCAATGCGGTCCTCTACCTCAGCTAGTTGTGAGAGAGCTCTGGACAGTGCAGTGTTATCCTCCGAACTGCCTAACATCGCCACACTCTTAGCAAACATCGCTGTGTTCATAGACAACTCTGTAACCAAACACAGTTCAACAAATACTTCCCTCTATACCTGCAGACACCTGTTTGACCTGCTTAATCACAGAGCCTCTTGAGCATACTCACACAATTTTTAGACTGTCTGTACTATGTACTGCTGGCTGTATGCATAAGCACTGATATGGTAAATTACTATTCAGAACACTGTAAGAACATTTTAAAAAACTATACCTTTTCTGTGACTGACAAGAGATTCGACCATGGCATGCAGCTTCCTTAGCTGTTGGTCCTCACTCTCCACTTCCTGAAGCTTCTCCTCAAACCACTAAAAAAACAAAAACAAAAAAACACAACACCCCTATATTAGTGAAATGTTTCAGAAATAATTTATATATATTTTTCCTCTTTCCCCAGCCAAGCTATATCTGAATTCGAAATAAAATTTGAAATTTGTATCATTTAAAACTGTCACACAATTTGTTTTAGCTTTTATCATTTGCCATCTTTCAAGGAACAAACGTCAATGATCAGAAGTTAAGATATGGTGATCAGAGTAAAGTTGGCAGGGCTTATGCTATGCACACAGCCACTTTTTTCTGAAGCTGCTTATAAATGTGGGATGGCCTTAGTTGAACAAATGTGCAGTTTATAATTAGAGCTCTGTACATTTTACACACCCTATATTGAAAACAGATTAAAATCTTGACCTCAATCAAAATCAATATACCATGTAGGGACAATGTCGCCTGTGTTTTTGCTGATGTTTTTATTTTGACACCCCTAACATAATTATTCATTTATAACCAAATAAAGTATCTTGTGCTTGGAAATAATAATTAGAGTTAAGGAGTTCTCGGTCAGATGCGAACATTACTTACAACATCTGATTCATTCATTTTGATCGTCATCTTGCTCACTGCATCTGTAGCCTTGTTGATCATCTTGAGGAATCCAGCTCCACTCAGTGTCTGGGTACTAACTGCTCTTGGTAACTAAAAAACAACACACACACACAAGGCTATGGTAAGGCCTCACACAAACACAATGTCCTCTTGCTTTGAGATTTTCCTGAGATAATTAGCAACACCTAGTAGAGAATTACCTCTTCTTTCTCTAAAAACTCTCTCACATCTGGGTCCTGCAGCAGAGATGGATGACACACTACTCTCTGGAGGTACCTGTAACACATGGGGAAATGTGTACACAGTTGGTCCATTAATACAGCATTTAATTGATAAGCAAAATATTTATTATATAAAGAGCAATGCTGTTACACAATGATCAGCAAAAAATAACCTTTCTAGAGCAGCTCTTCTCCTCTCAACAAACTCGGCTGATGAGGGATCTTCTTTACCAACCTTTACTTTGGTCATTCCTATTTAAAACATATATTAATTTTGTCCTATTTATATAACATGACTTACAAATACTGTATGAAGTGAAGAGAAAGGATATAAACTGAAATATTACTCCCTAAAAAGTCTATCGTTTCTTACCCAAAATGCTCTTTTCTGGTGGTGGGGGCACAATGTACCCATTCTGAGCGTGTTTCTCACTGAGTTTTTCATACAGACCCAGGAAATCACTGAAGCGTCTGCGTACTGTGAACTGCTTACTGCGAAACATGGACAGTGTTGTCTGTGTGTGGAGTGAATGAGTAAGAGAAAGAGACAGAGTTAGAACAACACAAGTTATACAATATGTAGGACAAATTAGAACTGAACTGCATGTCATATGCTTGATACAATCATGAAAAAAACAAGATACAAAAGATCACAAGTGCAACCAATATGCAAAGGGAAATAATACCTGTGTTGATACTTTGTAGGCCATGTACGCATTCATACCATCTCCTGCAAGTAAAAGATGCCAGAGTAAGTGAATGCATCACAAACTAGCCAGACACAATTACCTACAGAAAGGCCCAAACTTTCTTACTGCAAATTCATACTCCAATTAAAGGTCATGTAAAAGATATGACTGTGAGGACAGAAAAAAGCCTGATGGCAGCCCATCAGCATGTCCTACTTTCACCCTCATAGAGATACAGGCAGGAAACATAAACTAGCTGCCATAAGGCAAAAGGGGGAAGTGAGACGTGCACTATTACTGTTGACCATTGTGTTGCGACTGCATAAATCAAACAATTAAACGTAGTTAGTGTGCTGTTGAGATTACCCTTCTCACAACAGAGGGTAGGGCCTATTGTCAAAAATAGCTTAGTGTCATTTGTGTCTTATGCAAATAACTTCCTCAAAGGGAAGCCAAATGGAACAGGGAGTTGTTAGACTTACCAACTTTCTCTGGGTTTGTGACAGAAATGTTCAAATCAAATGTGTCCTCCTTCTCCTCCTCCTCCAACTGTGTGTATATGCAGAGAAAGAAAGAAATAACCAAGTCAGGTAAACAGGTTTATGAATTGCATTAAGGTTCAAGATGAGTTTATATGGTGGATTGAGCTGTTTTGTTACCTCTTCTAGTGTTTTAGGCTGAGGTTTAGAGGTGCTGACTGAGGCCGAAATAGAGGGAGCTGGTGCAGAGGTTGTTGCTGCTTCTCTCTTCCTTCGATTATTATGAGGACTGTCCAGAGACAGCTCAACCGTGGCCTCTGAGTAAGAAGTGAGAATGAAAAAGAATTGTACAAAAGCCAAATGTCTAAGTTCTAATTTCTGTGGAAGGCCATATCAGTCTAACTACTATTGAGAAACACAAATTGATTAGACCATTCCATGGTACAATCACAGCAGAAGTAGTTTAAAAAACACTTCAACTAAAACAAACCTTAAACTGGCTTTAATAGCAATGTCAAAAAATTGCTGAATATTTGAAAAAAATAAGAGATCATTAGATTCAAGATTTATTATTTTTCACATAACTTTGTAGAATGTACAAATATATAGTGAAATGAAGAGTGACTATTCCAAGACTATGCAAGTATTTAAAATTACAATTTACAATTAACTTACGAATGGTAACAAGAATAAAACTAAGGTCCATTAAAAGGATCCTACATTATTTATATATGTTAATCACTGTACTTGTTCATGCTGAGGAGATAAGTCTAAGCTAACCTGAATTTGCTTTAAAAAGGATATGCTATTATGCATATAAGTTATATTGTATTGAATATCAATAGTCTTCAGTACTGTACTGAAGTTGGAAATTCCAGTATTGGGACAATACTACACCTTCAACCCCTACTCCTTACCCTAAATGGTCATGTCCCCTTAAACATATATACACTCTATAGAGCTAAATACTTCCATCAGCACAGTAAGGGTCAAGTCAAAGTGAAGGATGTTTCTCCTGCTCTTCCTGAACTGCTGAAAGAAACCTGCTGAAACTGCATATCCTTTTCAACCATTAGGGCTGTAAACTCACTTTCCCCTATCTCTCTCTCTCACTCACACTTCTAATTGTACTAGAACATGTTAAAAAAACGAATAAAAGAATAAAATATAAAAGAATAATAGTTATATATTTATCACCTACAACTGTACAATATCTATAACAACAGTGCTGGTAAACAATTGTTGTAAACACAAAATATCACCTGCAAACAGATCTTCCTCATCAGAGTGCAGTCCATTGGTCTTTGAGCTGGTGTTCACAGTGGGTTTTGCAGCAGCAACAGGTGGTACTGTGACCTCTTCAGTGAAGAGATCAGCGGCAGCATCTTTAGACTGCTCAGGTCTGGCTTTCTTAGGTGCCTTTGACTCAACTTTTGCAGCAATACCAATGTCATTAGGCTTCTCAGTGAAGAGAGATGCTTGCGGTTTCTTAGTTACTGCCCCCAGAGGTTCCTTAAACAGGTCCTCATCATCATCATCATCATCATCATCACCAAACAGGTCAGTGCTTGCTGGTTTCTTTCCAGCTGCAGCTCCACCTGTGGGCTCATTGAAAATGTTAATGGGTGGCTCTTTGACTGTACCTTTTGGAGTCTCTTCAAGAATGTCCTTCTTGGGCTTTTTGAAGACATCATTTTGAGGTGCACCAAGGACCTCAGTATTGGTGTCATCCTTCACTGCTGCCTTCTTGATGACATCACCCTTTGCTGATCCCTCACCGAAGTCCAGTAGAAGTGCACTTTTTGTGTCAGTCACTGGCGCAGCTCCAGTCTCGACTAAAGGGTCACTGAACAGATCTTCCAGCTCTTCATCAGTAGCCCGGGCTTTACTGAGCCCTCCACTCACTGCCTTCTCTGGTTCTGAAATCGTCTTATTTAAGGGATCTGCTGGAGGTTCACTGGTGCTCACAGGAATTGGAGGATCCATAGCAGAGTCCGAGAGCGTCTGCAGGAATCAGATACGTTAACATAGTTGATTCCTTCATTTAACAACAGCATATTTAAAACACTCAAGCCTGGGGTAGAAAATAAGATTTACAAAAAAAGAAAAAAAGCATGAATAAGGAAAAACACTAAAAAACTCTCACAGCAAGACTGGGATTACATACATTTTATGCCTAAATCATACCTACTTCTTGTTTAACACTCTAAGCTGCACATCACACAACAGTTATCTAGGCTCTTCCTGAATGAAAACCAGCAGATGTAGTTGGTGCGCACATCAGAGGCTCACATGACCCAGGCCTGAGCCAGCTTTACCAGCACAGTGGACATGAGAGAACTTTGGCCAGTGACTTCCTACTGACTACAACGCCTACTCATTGAGTCACTCAGCTGGTTGCATACCTTCCATTTGAGAAGAGGGATATATTTTTGCTGAACCACATCCTTTGACAAGAAAGTGCAAACACTTCATTTTTTTTCTTTCCTCCTACATCTGAACTAGTGACCATTTGTTGCACATACATAGGCCTGTCAGTAACTGAAACCATTATAAAAGAGACTTCAAGTTTACAAGCTACCAGTTGCTCAGTTTTTAGCACTCATTGTCACCAACAGAGGCCACAAAATTGAATACATAGCTGTAACTAAGTGCGCTTTCTAACAGTAACAAGAGCTGGAACTAAACCGTGCGTGTAACATAACTGGCTAACGATACCTTGTGAATTAGCTAGCTCAGTACTGTTGTAGCCAACAGCTACAATGATAACGAGCTAACATAATGTTAACATGACAGATTACGAGCAGTACAGCGTTTCCCAGGCGCTGTAGTGAATGACATGAAGGCGATAGAGCTGTGGTTTAGCTCGTCGTTAGCCGCTCAACGTTTAGCAGCAGCGCTAACAGCAGTGAAAGTGAAGTGCAGGAGAACAGAGGAGTTGTGAAGTTTACAGCCACGACTACGAGTTCAGCTAGCCGGCCTGCTAACACACTGTGCAGTTACTCACACTGCCTGTGAAAATATCCGCGCCTTCATCGCTGTCCTCATCCTCCAAGTCGGCCTCTAGTTCCTGCTCCTCTGACTCGGGAAAGGGAGGGGGACTCCGCTCTGAACTGGCCGCCATCTTCACTCAGTCTGCAGTAGACGGGCGAGGAGGAGGACACATAAAAACTTTGCTAAAGACAGGAAAAATACACACAGCAGAGCGCCGCCTACCGGTCAACACTGCAGCTACGACGACCTGCTCCTTACAAGCAGCGTATCACACAGGATATTCTCTTTTATATCAGTATATATATATATTCCTATATATATTCCTCTTCTATATTCCTATAGAATATATGTTATAATATAAATATATATATATAAATATATATATATATATATATATATATATATTCCTCTTCTCAATATATATTTATTATTTCAGATTTTTAATGTACCTCCAATACGTTCAGTCTATTTAACTATTTTCTTTGATTCCTTCGTTTCATTCTACTAATTTATCTTTGTATTTCTTAATCTATATTATTGTATAAACACTTTAAATGACCATGGTGTATGAAATACACTATATAAATAAACGTGCCATGTTGTGCCTTCTGAGTTACTCATATTAATAATATGAATAGCAATATATATTTGCTTACGATACGTTAGAAATGAGGATTTCTGACACTTGTATTTGTGTAATTATCACTCCGCTCGAAATGAGTTTCTGTGTATATTTGGCATGTAAGGGACACTGGCACTGACAGGCTGAAAGTATTTTTCTTGATAAAATCGCCCTTTCTATGTCCCAGGTTCCGGGTGACAGTAAAAAAACCCCAACATGAGCTTTTAATAAAGACATCCCATTACAAACAAATATTTTTTTTCTTTTTTAATAATTACAAATAGTAAATTAGGGGGGAAAAGTACGCTCTCGCATAAATAAAAAATGGGGTATGCTCCAATATGTTGGTGTTATCTAGGGCACTACTGCTTAGGTTTCTAACCATCTGTTTTGTTACGTAGCGTCCAGTTCGACAGAATTTGACACACTAGCTAGTGAACACGCGAAAAGTTTGCAAATAGGAACACGGCCGCTTTTAAATACACTGGCGCCTCAGAGAAACTTCCCACAATTCCGCGTTTTGTTTACAATCGTGTCTCTCTTCAGTGGCGGAAGTTTCAGGTTGGACTTTACGACTTGACTCGCTGCATGCACTATCGCTGCAGGTAGCTCATTTACAGCACATCTGCCATGTCTGCAGCGAATGTTACAGAAGTTTGAGTTGACAGCGGTGTGTGATAATTGTTTTTTAAACAGTGATTAATGTCTCGACGGATTCATGCAGACTGTCAGGGAGATGAAACTCGACAGCCGCTGCTTGGCTCTCATAGAGAAGCTACGAAAGAGGATTCACAAAACGAGGGTAGGACATGTATTTAAGGTTGTTCCGTATTAACCATTGGTTTAAAAAGGGCTGCAACAACATAACATAATATAATGTATTTAGCATCAATATGCCACCAGGATGTATTTCTGAAACAGATGATTTATTCGAGAGGACTCCAGACTCCACTCCTGACCGAAGCAGTTACCAGCCAAAGCTGAGTTATGAGGAGGCAATTGAGGAAGCAGGTGAACTTTGATTTTTTTTTTTATTTGTATGAACTACTTACAATTCCACCTTAAAAAATACTTACTACATTCGTTAAGATATAAACAAAATCATTCTTAGTGGTGTAATGTGAAATACTGCACTGAAGATAAATTTAAAGAATAAGATCAGAAAAAATGTTGGAATTCCTGTTAAATTACATGTATATTATACACAGTCATATCAGAATATTCTGACTACTTACCTAATAATATAACTAACTAATAATAATCAACCTTGTCTCAGAGTGTGACCCCTGACACTTTCCTTGTTAACCCTGTGTTCATTATAGAGGTTAACTGGTCCACTGTAACTTATTGATTGTTCTGTACCAGTTGCCGAAGTCATCATTGCCCTCTGGCATCAATGGCCTGTGGAGCACTACTGTTATACTGTTGGGAGACAGTCAGTGTACAAGAAGTCCATTCACCACAGCAGCTCTAGAACATCCCACAAAGTTAGCAGTTTCTGAGATGCTGCCTCACTTTGCCTGGTTCTCTATTATTGTGTCCTTTTAGACATCAGTCAAATCAAGTCCTTTGCCCATGAGGATCATTTTGCACTCTGTTATAACTGACTTTTGTCTCGCTTATTTATACATGCAGCAAACCCTGTCACGTGGCATTCGCCCCTTTCACAAATCCCAGAATGAACCCGCAACCGGCAACATCCAGTTCACTGGTTCACCATGCTATCAATACTAAGCTACACTATCATGCTGCTTGCCACACTGGCCTACATTGAATTGATAGCATGCAACACGATAGCTTGCAACGTGTTTACACTAAAAACCCACTGCATAAATTGAAAATACAAGTTGACACAACAAGATATGATGTTTAATATCCAAAGAAATATTATCTGCATATAGTTACAAAAGCTAGTAGATATCACGTAAGTATTTACTTACCAAATAAAGTTGTAAACAGTGTATGTAGCTGGCACAGACATAAACAAGAGAAAATGGTGAACCGGATGTTGCCGGTTGAGCGGTGCATTCTGGGATTTGTGAAGAGACTTAATTTGTGATGTCCATACCAGGGTTGGTCATAATATTCTGCTATGACTGTGTATGTGTATAATTATGATGTTAATGTTAAATAATTTGCACCCTACTTACAAAACTACGGTAACTGTAAGAATATTAATACTGTTCAATGCTTACATCATCTTTAATATTTTTACATCTGTTTGATATATTACTACTGTAATCTATAATCTACCAATCTTTGTCTATCTATGCACTGTAGTAAACTTTACTCTCATCTGACAGCTACCCTCACTCTTTAAATTGACACTCATGCCGTTTACCTTGTCCTGCATTCTTAGGGTTTGGTCTGTTTCATGGCCTGCTGTTGCTGGTGTGTGGCTGGGCCAATGCCAGTGATGCGGTAGAGATATTGTGTGTGTCCTTCTTGCTGCCCACAGCCCGCTGTGACCTGCAGCTCAGCTCTGCAGATATGGGATTACTGACTGCCAGCATATTTCTGGGTAATCCATTACAGCTATTATGTAGCATTCTATTATATATCAATGCATGGCATTTTCATTCTGTTTGTAAGTTGCATATGCTTCTCTTTGCAACTTCTTTGCCACAAATGTAAAGATAAAAACATATAAAGGGAATTAAATATTCAACAGGTCCATGTGTAACTTGTCTTTGCTAAGCTCTGCAGCTGGTTAGCTAATCAGCAGTGACCTAATAGTGTAATCAAGTTCAGCTGTAGCAAACTGTGACTGGGGAAAAAGAGTGATTGCTCAAAGAAGGATAGTTGGTTGTTTTGTTTTTGTTAGATAAGCTTGTCAAATCAGCTCCTTGTGCACCATATAAGAACAGTTAACAGTAGAGTTTTTTGTACTTTGCACTGAATACATCTTATTGAATTTGTTTCTATGAAATATAGAATCCCTGTTTCAGCTACTGAAGAAGAATAGAAGAAACTGGCTCATCAAATTTAGTTCTGCATTTGGTTAAACTCATTCCTCATGACTTGAAAAAGACTTATAGCTATGCTTTAAATCCCTACTTGTGCCCAAACAAAGCATCGTGATTTTACTAGTATAATACTGACCATGGCTGGCAAACAGATTTTACACCACGGAGCTTTCTTCCTGCAGAGTAGATCTGCAGCACAAAACACCTTACCAAGTCTGGTAGATTAGAGCATCTTATTGTACCTTGGGATATGTTAGCTTAGCCAGTACTGGAACCAGGACCATGGCTGGAGATATCGAGTCACTATTCATAGTCTGGATTTACATTTAATGAAAACTGTCAACTTTATTTAAACATTTAGCAGTATTCATCAATGATTCAAAGAAGCATTTTATTCCATACAGGAATGATGCTGGGAGGTTATATGTGGGGTTATCTGGCTGATCAGAGAGGCCGTCGGAGGGTGTTGGTCATCTCTTTGGCTGTGAATGGGACGTTTGGTGCAGTGGCTAGTTTAGCCCCAAGATTTTGGATGTTCCTGCTGTTACGGTTCTTCAGTGGAGTAGGGTAAGAGGCTCTAAATATTCTGAAACAGCCATTGTCTTCCCAGCTATGTACAGCATCCAAGTTAATCTTCTCTCTAGCAACATATTTTCAATGGAGAATCTTTTCAAAAGTAAAGTTGTTATTAGAAGTATATAAGCTGTTACAGTAGAACAGTAGTTCCCAACCCTGGTCCTATATCACACCCTGGTTTGCATATTATACGCTGCTCAAAAAAATAAAGGGAACACTAAAATAACACATCCTAGATGTCAATGAATAAAATATTCCAGTTGAAAATCTTTATTTATTACATAGTGGAATGCGTTGAAAACAAAATAACATAAAAATGATCAATGTAAATCAAAATTATTACCCCTTTGAGGTCTGGATTTGGAATCACGGTGTCGGGACGTTTTACTGGAGGTCGTCCGGTGATTATAGGTACAAACACGAGTTTGACAGTCTTTGTCTGAGGTACTCCCACCATACTCTAAAACTCATGCTAAGGTTTAGGTCTGGAGTTTCCCCATTATTAAAACTAAATGTAACTAGTAAAAATACAATAAAACAAAA
>BRDA01013326.1:63922-77955 GCA_036984385.1 Crenuchus spilurus | reverse complement strand
TAAAATGACATGAGATCAAATAAAATAAAAATGAATACGAATGTGATGACAAACAGGGCTGTCTCTCTCTCTGTGTGTGTGTGTGTGTGTGTGTGTGTTTATTTTGTGGGTTTTGTGGGAACATTTAGTGGCTCTACATGAGGAAAAACATGTAAATTCTCCTGAAGAGAAAAAGAGAACGCTTTAGACCTTTAAGGGACATAATTGTATCTCAAGGCCTTGAAGATAACAGGGAAAGGGGCGCCCCCTAGTTGAAAAATTTGATGTTGTGGCGTGCTGTCAGAGAATGTGGGGGGTCAGTAATATTGGGGGTCACCACAGCAGCGTTTCTCATTTATAGCTCTTGGTACCATTATGTAGAGAACATAACAGGGTCAGATTGTGTTGTAATGTGAAAATGATAGTAGTGATGAATTAATAATAATAATAATAATAATAATAATAATAATAATAATAATAATAGTAATAATAATGATAGCAGCACTAATCAGCAACTTATAAGAACAGAACTGGGCCTTAACTACCATGTTGTATATCATAAAAGAGATGGTTCTTCAAGGGTTCTTTAGTAAAAAAAATGGTTCTATATAGAACCATGGACACTCAAAGAACCCAAAGGGTGAAATTTGTTGTAGATGGTTCTATATAGCACCAAAAAGGGTTCTTCTGTAATTACAAGCTTAGCATCATAACTATAGCAGAACCTGTTTGGGAGCTATATAGAACCCTTTTCAAAAAGGTTCTGTCTATAACCATCCACAACACATTCCTCATCAATCTGAGGAACCCTTTCAATATGGAAACAGACCTTTTGGATCTATATAGAACCATTTTCTTGATAAAGAACCCTTGAAGAACCATTGTTTTAAGAGTGCACCACAGACGACCTTTGAGAACCTGAGCTGTAGAGATATGATCTCTGTCTGCTGCATCGGTACCATTTGGCATTGCCATGCATAACCACTTCAGCATACTTCTCTTAAAGCAGAAGCCATGTTAACTCGTTTACAGTGGAAGCTCCAGCTTGAGGTAAAAGAGATTATGTTGGAGTATTCCTTTAATGCAAACACCCCAAAAGAGAGTTTTATAAGGCTGTATGGGTGTGTGTGTGTCTTGTCCTCCTGCCCGGGGCATGTGTGTGTCTCTGTGGCGATGGTCTGGCTGACAGCAGGCCGGTTCCTCAGAGGCCTCTCTCCTTCAGCTCTTTATTATTCCTCTAAATCTGGCCAGCAGGAACGGCCATGGGAGCTTTTCCTGCTTTAGGGAGGTGATGTGTGTGTGTGTGTGTGTGTGTGTGTGTGTGTGTGTGTGTGTGTGTGTGTGTGTGTGTGTGTGTGTGTGTGTGTGTGTGTGTGTGTGTAAACAAAGCAGTATAAAGAACATGGAGTATGACTATCACACACACACACACACATGCATGCACACACTCACACACTAACACACCACCACCACATCAGTGTCACTGAGAATGATCCACCTGCTCTGCTGGGGTCCTGATGATGTCACAGTTTACAGAGAAGCAGATGAACTACAGTCTGTAATTGTAGAGCTACAAATAGACAATGATGTAGATACAAGCTGTGTGTACCTAATGAAGTGGCCAGTGAGTGCTGTGTGCTACCACAACGACCCAGACAGGCTCCATACACTTCCTGAAAGTGCTTTAATCTGCTGTGTGTGTGTGTGTGTGTGTGTGTGTGTGTGTGTGTGTGTGTGTGTGTGTGTGTGTGTGCTCAGAGACAGCACTGTTCTGCATGAAAGCGGCTGGAGACTAAAGAGGTCATCACAGCGATAATGAGTACAGGACACACCGTATACCCTAGATCAGTGAGATGGAGGCAGAGAGAGAGAGAGATGATCTCCCTGAAGTCCATTCACAATTTGCAGGAGGCCGGTGAGACAGCTCATTAACCCTGCGCTTTCCTGACATGTCCTACACAGCCTCCAGAGCCTAAAACCAGAGGACTCCATCCTCTTAAAGCCGCAGAGAGACAGAGCAGCACCGTGCCAAAGCTTTACCCCCACCCCTCATTAGAATACATACACATAAAACACATAATACAGTCACAAGTTACAAGAGCTCTTTTGAGCTACTCTGACGACCAGGTTTGGCTCCAGATGATGCTCCTCAGTTGATTTAGCATATTAAAGTATTGATGAACCAAACCTGGCAGCAGTCATTACTTACTGTATCACTGTCAGGCGTATTTGTTCTAATATTAGCTTTAAGACTGAGTTATGTAAACAACCTTCATTTTGATTGGCTGCCCCGAGTCACTTCATTGTGTGAATGGGCGGAGCTAAAATGATGTGCATGCATGAGCTGGTGTATGTAAATGCGTTGGCTTTTGTGACATCACAAAAACAGTGGATTCTAAACGGGCTGTTTCTGTAAATGCAGAGAGAATGTTGGTGTCCATGATCTGAGCCCTTTCACGGTTCTTCAAGGGTTCTGAGATTTCGTAAGCTCAGATGCTGAGATGAATGGTTTTATGCCATGCCTAACATAACATGCAAATCCGGCAGAGCTCAGCGGGTCTGGGTCTGGTCAGTACTTGGATGGGAGACCTCAAGAGCCACTGTTCCTGTATTCTGGATCCCAACAAGTCAACACGGTACTGTATAAACGGTCGTTTTTCAGATGAGACGTAAAACTGAGGTACCAATTCAGACCCCTGGTCATGTCCTCTGTTACCTGATGTCCAGCCCACTCCTGATCATCTCCATCTTCAGAAATTGGCTCACCTCTCTGCCTTACAGCTGATGACTTCTGAGAGTTCTGGTGCTGGACCGGATGCTGAGCTGACTCTCTAAGGCCTGTCCGGGATGCCGAAGAGCTTTGAGTGTCTAGAAAAGTGCCGGCACTGTGTTATGAAATGCACTGTGAGTGCAGTTCTTTGGCACAAAACCTAAAGCAGTTTGAAACCTCTGAAGGAAAGACTTCACTCGCAGACCGACGTTACGTCCATGCACATCACTGGAGTTTTTATGCCTCCTTCCAGTATTGATCGCGAGTATTGATGCGCCATTGTGGTGCTGGTAGGTCGAGTCAATAAAGAGGAGAGAGGGAAGAAAAAGAAAGGCAGGGGGCCGTGCAGAGAGGGAACGCAAGGAAAGGTGAGAACGAGAGCGATAGAAGGCATTAAAAAGAGGTGTGGTGAAACTGAGAGACATACAGAGAGAGAGAGAGAGAGAGAGAGAGAGGGGAAGAGAGAGAGAAAGAGAGAGTGTTGTTGTTAATGTTTAATGTGAGCTCTGGAGGCAGACAGCCTTCACCGCTCTGAGTCCCACACATCCCCGAGCTACAGCTTTCTCATTACCAAGCCAGGAATTAACCTGCGACCCCTGCACCAGATGGCTGATGTTTTCATTCTTCTGCAGAAAGAGAGAGAGAGAGAGAGAGAGAGAGAGAGAGAAGTGCTTTAACACCAGCCGGCGAAGCTCAGACACAAAACACGGACACTCGCTGGACGCCGGGATACTAGAGTAACATATTGTGTATTAGTATTAGTATTAGTATTAGTTCT
Source organism: Crenuchus spilurus (assembly GCA_036984385.1). Taxonomy (NCBI): domain Eukaryota; kingdom Metazoa; phylum Chordata; class Actinopteri; order Characiformes; family Crenuchidae; genus Crenuchus; species Crenuchus spilurus. The sequence continues at coordinate 74,428 of BRDA01013326.1, read as the reverse complement.
GGAAGGCTGGTACTGTACTTAAGTAGTGGTTCCCCTCTTAAAGCTGAACACAGCTCATTCAGAGATTTGATACTTCGTTCCTAAGATGCACACAAAAGGGAGGAGTCATGTGAAAGCCCAAATTGTTCATTTCTGACCATTTTAAGCTGCTAATTTAAAAACTTAGATTCATGTAAACCCTGTGTCGTATCTCCAGTTCTGTCATTATATTTTAATCCACACTAGGACATACGATACAGGGCAGTAACTGGGGATGTACCAAAATGAATCTTTTTGTAATTATGAAAATGTCTAAAGACGTTCCAAAAACCACTGACTGACTCTGCTGGGGACCATAAAAGAAGCCCTTTAGACAACAGATTGGAGGATGCTGATTATCTAAATTTCTGCCACGTATCCACGTGTCAGCAGGTCAGTGATTGGCTGCTGCTTCTCTGACTGGCTGATATTTCTGTCACCTCAGAAACACAATTACATCTCAGAAATAGCAGCTTTACAGTGGAAACAGCTTTAAAGTATTCACTTTAATGCACATTAATGACCACAGAATGTAAAGTATGTCTAGAGTTTCAAATCCCAAAGACAAGGAACGGCAAAGAAAAAAAAAATATTGTATTACAGCAACAAATATCTATTCTTTGCTCTCAGGTGTAAAAAATGTTTTCCAGTAGCTACTAGTAATGATGTAGTATCTTCTGTTAATTATTAAGTGTCCACTATGAATTATTAAGTATCCACTATTAATTATTCAGTTTCCACTATGAATTATTCGGTATCTACTATTAATTATTCAGTATCTACTATTAATTATTCAGTATCCACTATAAATTATTAAGTATCCACTATTAATTATTCAGTATCTACTATTAATTATTCAGCATCCACTATGAATTATTCAGTATCCACTATGAATTATTCAGTATCCACTATGAATTATTCAGTATCTACTATTAATTATTCAGTATCCACCATTAATTATTCATTATCCACTTTGAATTATTCAGTGTCCACTATTAATTATTCAGTATCTACTATTAATTATTCAGCATCCACTATGAATTATTCAGTATCCACTATTAATTATTCAGCATCCACTATAAATTATTCATTATCCATTATGATTTATTCCATTTCCAATATTAATTATTCAGTATCCATTATAGATTATTCAATATCCACTATGAATTAAACAGTATCCAGTATGAAGTATTCAGTGTCCACTATGATTTAGTCAATATCCTCTATGAATTATTAAGTATTTACTGTTAATTATTCAGTATCCATTGTGATTTATTCAGTATCCACTATGAATTACTCAGTAAATACTATGTATTATTCAGCATTCACTAAGATTTATTTAGTATCCATTATGAACTATTCCATCACTTTTATGAAACTAATGTTATGAAAGTGAATATTTTGGATCCACATACAGACCCAGAGAGTTTAATTGTATGTAAAGGAGATAAATGTACATTAGCTTCACTTCAAGGACGTCTGTCCTCTCAAAGCGTTTTATGTGTTATTATCAGTGCACCATAATCACAGTGTTTGTTCTAGATAACAGAATAAGCAGAGTAAATAAATAATGTAATGTAATATAATGTATTTGCCACAGGGAGCTGTAGAGTGTGTAATTGTAAGCACAGCAGAGTGTGCAGTGATTTTCTCTCTGTAAGACAGGCTTAGGCCCTGTAGGAGCGTGGAGAGGTTGATTAGGACCAGACGTTATGCTCATAGACACCGTCTGTTGTTCTGCTCACTGGCCAAGCTGAAAAAATCTACCTTTGTTGCATTTTCTGACATAAAGTTTCAAAAGGTGATTTGCGAATGCAGAGAATTGAATATATTTGTATATTTATTTATAGATTTTCAAGCTCTTGAATGGGGAGAACTTGCCTGCCACTAATCTCTATCTTATGAGATCCATGTGCCTCCTACTGGTATGAATGCAGAGCTGCTATTCTGCAGGGTATGACAATAAATATTTAATATTTCATTAAACTGGCGCCTCAGTTCTGCACTTCATCTACATGAAAAATAGCCACTCGGCCTGACTGTGTAATGCAGCCTCCACACAATCATTCTCAATACCCCATGCAGAATATAAAACACGCACCTGCTTCTCAGTTTATCCTTTTTTCAATCAAACTTTACACACTCACCCAACAAATCTCCACCAACCACCATCACTCTAATGTTGACAGGCTCGGCATTGTTCCAAAGGAAAAGACACTAAATTAACTAGTGTGTGTGGGTGCATACTTTCTACCAATGTCTACCAACAATTACAGACAGGTACAATACACTAACACACTTAAATTTCTCTGTTTTTGAGATGTCATACGGTGTCACAAAGAATATGTCAGATGGCCTCAGTAAGAAGTAATGTCAGGCCTCAGTTGAGTAATGTCATATACACAGTATCATCAACGGTATGTCATACCGTGTCACTACACATCATCAATAACATGTCATACAGTGTCACTACACATCATCAATAACATGTCATACAGTGTCACTACACATCATCAATAATATGTCATACAGTGTCATTGCATATCATCAATAACATCATACAGTGTCACTACATATCATCAATAACATGTCATACAGTGTCACTACACATCATCAATAACATGTCATACAGTGTTACTACATATCATCAAAAATTCATACAGTGTCACTACACATCATCAATAACATGTCAAACAGTGTCACTACACATCATCAATAACATGTCATACAGTGTCACTACACATCATCAATAACATGTCATACAGTGTCACTGCATATCATTAATAACATGTCATAGAGTGTCACTACACATCATCAATAACATGTCATATAGTGTCACTACACATCATCAATAACATGTCATACAGTGTCACTACATATCATCAAAAAAGTCATACAGTGTCACTGCATATCATTAATAACATGTCATAGAGTGTCGCTACACATCATCAATAGCATGTCATACAGTGTCACTACATATCATTAATAACATGTCATATAGTGTCACTACATATCATTAATAACATGTCATAGAGTATCATTACACATCAATAGTATGTCATACAGTGTCACTACATATCATCAAAAACGTCATACAGTGTCACTGCATATCATTAATAACATGTCATACAGTGTCACTACATATCATTAATAACATGTCATAGAGTGTCATTACACATCAATAGTATGTCATACAGTGTCACTACATATCATCAAAAACGTCATACAGTGTCACTGCATATCATTAATAACATGTCATAGAGTGTCGCTACACATCATCAATAGCATGTCATACAGTGTCACTACATATCATCAATAACATGTCATACAGTGTCACTACATATCATTAATAACATGTCATAGAATGTCATTACACATCAATAGTATGTCATACAGTGTCACTACATATCATCAATAACATGTCATACAGTGTCACTACATATCATCAATAACATGTCATACAGTGTCACTACATATCATCAGTAACATGTCATACACTGTCACTACACATCATTAATAACATGTCATAGAATGTCATTACACATCAATAGTATGTCATACAGTGTCACTACATATCATCAATAACATGTCATACAGTGTCACTACATATCATCAGTAACATGTCATACAGTGTCACTACACATCATCAATAACATGTCATAGAGTGTCACTACATATCATTAATAACATGTCATACTGTGTCACTATACATCATCAACAAAAATATGCCTGAGTGTCACTACACAACATCAACAGTATGTCACTGCACTATATCACCAGTATGTCACAGAGAGTACAACTGTGTTATAAAGTGTGACTACACAGAATCATGAACAGCATGTTAGTGTCACTGCACAATATCAACAGTATGTCATACAATGTTACTACACACATCATCAGCAGTGTCATATAGTGTCACTATACACATCATTGGCAGTGATATGAATGAAAAAATTCTCATACAATGTTATCTATAGCCTCACCAACAGTTTGTCATACGGTGTCACCATAACCATGTTATATAGTGTCACAAACAGTGTCATGTATTGTCAGCAAAAAAGTGTCACCAACATCATGTCATACTGTGAGAGCATATGAGCAAATCCATTTGAGATTACAGAACAATCTGACAGTTTAAGGCGGTGGTCTGATGTTTTAGGCATATAGTGAGTACAATGTTAATTGGTGGGGTCTACAAATTAGCCTCATAGCAGCAAAAATCTGGATACCAAAACAGACCTTGAGAGCTACTTTTAGTCAAACTATCGCTTTAACATCGCAACACTGCACACAATAGAACCTCATAGATGCCCCCCCAGATACTGACGTCCTAATGACAGGATTTGGATGCTGCGCACACAGCGCTGTTAATCCCTATTAGTGGCTGCATGCTGGCGTGACCGTAGGGGGGCTACAGAGACCCCCCTCTCTGCTTAATCACACTTACATATGCCAATCAGCCCAGCAGGATGTGATCAGACTCTCTCCATCCAGAGGAGGAGCTCTAAATAAGGCAGCATTTCTATGTGATTACTGCTTTCTTTTCTGAAAGCTGTGGTGCATCAAGTCTGACGAATTTGCATTTTAAATTCCGCACCAAATTGACTTTATTTAAATGTGTAAATCATTTCTACATCAAAAATACACCATGTGGACAAAAGTATGGGGACACTGGTTCACTCATTATAGTGTCTCTACTGTCTGAGGAAAATATTCTCATAGATGTCATGCAGTGTCATCACACAGCACCATTAACAGATCTTCTACTAGATTGTGGGGCATTGCTGTGAGGATTTGACTGCATTCAGCCACAAGAGTGATGGTGAGGTTAAGATGTTGGAGGATTACCACCACCACCTCATTCCCAACTCATCCTAAAAGTACTGGATGGAGCAGAGAACACAGTTCCACTGCTCCACAGCTCAATGCTGGTCCTCTAGCCCACACCTAGCATTAGACATGGTGCCAACATGTTCATGCTTAGTCCTGTTCTATTGACAGTACTTCTCTACAAGGACTAGACAATCTGTGTGTGCATAAGTGTCAACTTAAAGTTGCTGAAATGCATTCATTAGAAGGGGTGTCAATTCAAAACTAAAAACTTGCTAAGAACACAAGGAAGAACCACTGAGTGGATCCAAGACTCAAAAGAAAAAAACTTGCTAAGAACCTGAGGAAGAACCACTGAGAGGAACCGAGACTCAAAAAAAAAAAACTTGCTAAGAACCTGAGGAAGAACCACTGAGAGGAACCAAGACTCAAAAGAAAAAACTTGCTAAGAACCTGAGGAAGAACCACTGAGAGGAACCAAGACTCAAAAGAAAAAACTTGCTAAGAACCTGAGGAAGAACCACTTTTCCACCAAAAGAACTCTGGTTCTTGAACTGGTGCCGTTCGGGCTTATAAGAACCGCGGTGCTTTTCAGTGAACCAGCCCGCGTTTCCACTAAGTTTTAGTTGAACCGAGGATACGTCACGGTGTACGTCATCAACAAAGAGGAATTATAAACAAAGATGGCGGAGCGCATCGTCTACTTTCGAGCATTTGTGCTCTTGGTACAAATGTTTGTTTCACTTCACACGTCAAATCTAGAGCCGGTACATTCCCTCGTCCAGCTTCACTGCGCGATAGCTCCTTTTTAGAATCTCTGTAGTCCTTTTTTAGCTTCTTTAGCTTATCTATCACTCGCTCTCTTGAACGAACAAAACCTGGCCGAGCTAAATCCTCCACCAGCTCGCTGTAGAGTTTCTCCTTTCTAATACTCCCCTCAAGTTTCTCCTGAAACTCCGGAGAACACCAAATAGAGAACAAAAACTGAGTTTATTCAGTGGACCACTGTACACTACGAGTCGCCTCAGTGCGCAGGCGCGTTTGGTTCGCACTGAAAAACCAAGTATTTTTTGGTTCCCGCTGCGAACGAACGTTCCTGGTTCGGGCCGGTATTTTTGTTGGTGGAAACGCGCCGAACGGTTAAAAATTAGGTTCTTGAAGCAGAACGGTGCCGGTTCCGTGTTGGTGGAAAAGCGCTATGAGAGGAACCAAGACTCAAAAGAAAAAACTTGCTAAGAACCTGAAGAAGAACCACTGAGAGGAACCAAGACTCAAAAGAAAAAACTTGCTAAGAACCTGAGGAAGAACCACTGAGAGGAACCAAAACTTTAAAGAAAAAACTTGCTAAGAACATGTGGAAGAACCACTGAGAGGAACCAAAACTTTAAAGAAAAAACTTGCTAAGAACATGTGGAAGAACCACTGAGAGGAATAAAACTTTAAAGAAAAAACTTGCTAAGAACCTTAGGAAGAACCACTGAGAGGAATCAAGATTCAAAAGCAGATACTCTCTAAGTATGCAAGGATGATCCCCCAAGAGGAACCAAGACTTAAAATAAAAAACCTGCAAAGAACATGAGGAAGAACCACCAAGAGGAACCAAGACTCAAAAGAAAAGAGAATGACTATCAACAGCCATGTGAAACAGACCTGGTGTAGAACTAATAGTATTAAATGTACAGAACGTAGAGTTCTAGATATGACTGTGTTAAATAAGGGTCTCAGTGGGAGCTGATGTTGGGCAGATGTCTAAAGACATCTTTAAGCACATCCTCTGAATAATGAGGACAAAGTGAGCTGTTTATGACTCAGTATACAGCCCTGAGAATGAGAGTCTGAGGATGGTCCTGGTCACAGTGTTTATTTGTACTGAAGTCCCTGCAGTAGCTGCCACTCCAAAGTCCCAGGTTGTGATTTTAAGGTGGACAGGCGTGACTGATGTTGGAGCGGCACTGCAGGGGCTCCGGCCTGCCTCTCTTCACAATGGCAATCACAGAGCTGCTCCAGTGTCGAGTTACGCCTGAAGAGGCCCAAACGGGGTTGTAGCAGCGAGGCCCCAGGAGTCATGAGGGGCCCAGCCACAAGACATCAGCAGAAGGACAAATTCCACAAAGCAGGATTTCTAAGTAAGCCAGATAACTTTAGTCAAACGTTGAGGAGTGTTCAATATCTGCTGCTCTTTCCTTATTGGACAAGTCTGACTTTGGGCTTAAGTTATTGGGCTAAAGTGAGAACTCCTGCTTTAAGGTTTGGTTATTCAGTACAGTGGAACCTCAGTTTTCATCATTAATCTGTAATATAGTGCCTGGTGATAACCAAAATGCTAACAATAACTGAGGCAATATTTCCCATATCATGTAAATCCAGTTAATCCATTCCAGACACTCCAAAATATTATTAAAATATTTCCTTTTCTCAAGGAGCCTGTGTTTTCTCTCTATCTTTCTCTCTCAGTTCTCAGTGCTTTTGGACCTTTTTGGGTTTACGCTCTGTTTTAGAGCATGCCGGTGTGGTCCAACCACAGCCTGTTTTTGTACACATGGTTCTCAGGGTTCTCGGCTGCTGTTTGTTTTCACACATTCTCAGGCGTAAGCATTGCACGCCGTCGCTTTAGTGTGACGTGTTTGTTTTGAGCGTTATCACCGAGAAACAATGACAAACAAAGCCCGAATGAATGATGAATATGTGAGGGAGTGACAAATGTGTCGATGGATGCTTTGTCTTTGCGAAATTAAGCCGAGTCACATGGTCATGCAGATGAAAACCGGGTGGATGAATGATAACTGGGACAAAATTTCCCTGAAAAACGTTGATGATAACCGAATTGTATGATAACCAGGGCAAATGATAACCGAGCCTTCACTGTACTTCATTATGTTAAATCCAGAGTTCTGCTGATGGCACTTGAGGAACATCAAGCAGAACATCTGGAACTAGCTCACCAGGTATTGGCAATTTCTTCTTTACTTTTCAATGTATTTATTTGTGCTTTGTATTTACAATAATGATATTATAATGACAAGCACACTTATTGCCCAGAAAAATAGTTGTAAACCTCTTGATTATGTTGCGCACCGTGGACAAAGGAACATCAAGATCTCTGGAGATGGACTTGTAACCTTGAGATTGTTGATGTTTTTCAACAATTTTGGTTCTCAAGTCCTCAGACAGTTCTCTTCTCCTCTTTCTGTTCTCCATGCTTAGTGTGGCGCACACAGACACACAATGCAAAGATTGAGGCAACTTCTTTCCTTTTTATCTGGTTTCAGGTGTGATTTTTAAATTGCCCACAACTGTTACTTATCACAGGTGAGTTTGAATGAGCATCACATGCTTGAAACAAAGTTATTTACCCTCAATTTTGAAAAGGTGCCAATAATTTTGTCCGGCCAGTTTTTGGAGTTTTGTGTGAAATTATGTCAAATTTGCCTTTTTTACCTCTGTTTTTTGTGTTGTTCCAATACACACAAAGGAAATAAACATGTGTATAACAAAACGTATGTAATTGCAATAATTTTCTGGAAAAAAAATTCAGGGGTGCCAAAACTTTCGGCCATGACTGTATATACACATATATATTCCACCAAATACTGATTTCTGAACTCTTTTACATAAAAAAGCACATTGTAGGGTTTATAATGAATAAAGTGAATATGAGCTTGTTTTCTTTGCAGCATTTGGTCTGAACACTACATCTGCTTTATTCTTTTGACCAGTTGTTCATTTTCTGCAAATAAATACTATAAATGAGAATATTTGTATTTGGTAGAAGTGTTGTCAGTAGTTAATAGAATACAACAAAATGTTAATTTTACACCAACACAGAGCTACAAATAGTAAAGCAAGAAAAAATTGATTATTTGCAGTGTTCTCTTTTTTTCCAGAGCTGTATATACAGCAGTGATTTTAATCCGTTTTCAGAAAAGACACAAACGTGATTTTTCCACATCATCTGCTTTTCAGTACACTTTGTCCATCTATCAACAAGCTTTATATTCACCCATTAAAACATGTTTTTGGCTGAGCTGTGAGTCATTAATTAACAACAGAGGTCTTAAGCACTTCAATGTGAATTGTTTTTACTCAGCCTTGTTTACTATATACATATATATATACAGTGTATCACAAAAGTGAGTACACCCCTCACATTTCTGCAGATATGTAAGTTTATATTTTCATGGGACAACACTGACAAAATGACACTTGGACACACTGAAAAGTCGTCTGTGTGCAGCTTATATAACAGTGTACATTTATTCTTCCCTCAAAATAACTCAACATACAGCCATTAATGTCTAAACCACCGGCAACAAAAGTGAGTACACCCCTTAGTGAAAGTTCCTGAAGTGTCAATATTTTGTGTGGCCACCATTATTTTCCAGAACTGCCTTAACTCTCCTGGGCATGGAGTTTACCAGAGCTTCACAGGTTGCACTGGAATGCTTTTCCACTCCTCCATGACAACATCACGGAGCTGGCGAATATTTGAGACTTTGCACTCCTCCAGCTTCCACTTGAGGATGCCCCAAAGATGTTCTATTGGGTTTAGGTCTGGAGACACGCTTGGCCAGTCCATCACATTTACTCTCAGCCTCTTCAATAAAGCAGTGGTCATCTTAGAGGTGTGTTTGGGGTCATTATCATGCTGGAACACTGCCCTGCGAACCAGTTTCCGGAGGGAGGGGTTCATGCTCTGCTTCATTATTTCACAGTACATATTGGAGTTCATGTGTCCCTCAATGAAATGTAACTCCCCAACACCTGCTGCACTCATGCAGCCCCAGACAATGGCATTCCCACCACCATACTTGACTGTAGGCATGACGCACTTATCTTTGTACTCCTCACCTGATTGCCGCCACACATGCTTGAGACCATCTGAACCAAACAAATTAATCTTGGTCTCATCAGACCATAGGACATGGTTCCAGTAATCCATGTCCTTTGTTGACATGTCTTCAGCAAACTGTTTGCGAGCTTTCTTGTGTACAGACTTCAGAAGAGGCTTCCTTCTGGGGTGACAGCCATGCAGACCAATTTGATATAGTGTGCGGCGTATGGTCTGAGCACTGACAGGCTGACCCCCCACCTCTTCAATCTCTGCAGCAATGCTGACAGCACTCCTGCATCTATCTTTCAGAGACAGCATTTGGATGTGACGCTGAGCATGTGCACTCAGCTTCTTTGGACGACTAACGCAAGGTCTGTTCTGAGTGGACCCTGCTCTTTTATAATGCTGGTTGATCTTGACCACTCAGTTTCAGGGTGTTGGCAATCTTCTTGTAGCGCAACAATTTGTCTTTTAAGATCCTCAGAGAGTTCTTTGTCATGAGGTGCCATGTTGGAACTTTCAGTGATCAGTATGAGAGAGTGTGAGAGCTGTACTACAAAATTGAACACACCTGCTCCCTAAGACACACGTCGAATATATTGTCACATTTAAATAATAAGGGACTTTTATTGAGTTATATGTCGGTAATTACAGTGTTTTCACTCATGTGGGGATTCTCTGATGTGGGGATTTACAGGTTTAACTCGTGACGAACAGTAAAAGGTAGGATTTACAGTAAACTGAACAATGATCCAGAGTCCACACGTATCCCTCGTCCACACAAGTTAAAACATCATGTCGAGAGTGTGAGAGAGTATGACTAGTGA